>JARJCV010000125.1:0-134759 GCA_029281435.1 Mycena haematopus
AGAGAGATCGACATACAAAGAGATGTGCTTGGGGGCGCGACGTTCATTCAGCTCAACGCAACTCGTCTTCCAATCTCGCTGAGGCTCGACTGGGAGCCCTCTAGCCTACTGTTAAGACGCGACACGAACTTGAAGGCTGCGAGTTCAAGTCGATGAAGTGCTAACCGATTCTTCCCTTCGCATCAAAGAGGACGAAGCAGCTGGTAGATTGTCAATGGACGGGAAGGAATAACGCGTCTTGCAATTGCCTAGTAGTAGACGGTAGACACGAGGGGACAAGTCACTAGTGCATCCTCACGATCACGTGAACGGGTGTTAAAGGTTTGTCTGCGATCTGGAGCGTTGAGTCCTTCCCCGCACTGTAGAGTTTTGCGCGTACCCACTCAATTCGAAGCACAAGGACTTACTGCTGAATCCTCAACTGCGCATTATTTGGCACATGATACTTATTCAACCATAATACTAAGGCTACTAGTACTCACACCCTCAGAACAGTGTTTGCTTCCGCTCGAAAACACCTGCGGGACTATTCTGATGAGACATGCTTAGCGGCGCGACGTTGATTCAGCTCAACGCAACTCGTCTTGTAACCTCGACAGGCATTGATATTAAACCCTTATTTACAGCTTAACCTGACCCGCAATCCCCTGGCGGGTGAACCGCCCACCACCATCCACAATAATGTGCGTGCCCGTCACATGCGCCGCCGCGGCCGACGCTAGGAACAGCGCGACGCCAGCCATGTCCTCTGTCTTACCGAGGCGTCCTACAGGGTCCACATGTCAGCTGCTGCACTATTTTGTTTAAAAATACAACACAGGCGGAGCATACCTGTGGGCTGTCCTTTGGCGATGATCTCCTCACCGGAGGCTTTGAGGCCAAACGCCGTCATCTTGCTCGGAAAGAAACTGTGTATTATAAGTGGGAATGTTCGAATCAATCGCATGATGAAGGAGTAACGCACCCTGGTAGGATAGCATTTACGCTGCTCGTAAGTTAGTCGACTGTTTCAACGCGGACAAAAAATAGTCGTACGTGACTTGACTGGGTCCGAGTTTCACCGCAAGCTGAGTGGTTAGGTGGTTAACTTGAGGTTTGTGTTTTCATGAGTCTTCGTGCTCCAGGGAGAGAGAGAAGAGATAAATAATTACCGGCTGCCTTGCTGGGTTGGTCTGACAAAACAAAAAAAAATGCATATGCGTAAGTGAACCGCAGTCAGATAAAATATATACTAACAGCTCCACGTCCCGTTCCCATCTCCACTGAGCAGGTTCTCGCTGTGTGGAACCACCGAATCCGTAGAGGAAATGTTGATAACGCGCCCAGGATCGTGTGAGGTCGCGTTTTTGGTAAGGTAATCTGTTAACCTATTCCCACCATAAGCTAGAAGATTATAGCGCATGTACAATAACCCACCCAGCAGTCACTGACACCAGCGAATTTTAGATGCTCCAATATTTCACAAGACAAAATTGTAGGCGCAGGCTCACTATAAAAAATGCTCTTGACGTTAACAGCAAAAACGTTGTCCCATCCCTTTTCCTCCGGAAAGTTGTGGAATGGCGCGCCCCAGCTAACACCAGAATTGTTCACCAGAACATGCAATTTTGTCTCGCGTTTCTTGAACTCGGCGATGAGCGCGTCACACCCAGCTTTCGACTGTCGCGACTCGCGCATGAGGAAATCTGGGTGGGTTAAATCCAGAGAGATCACGCACGCCAACGTTTGCAACAATGTAATGCGCCTTCCCGCCACCCAGTTGATTGAGGTCTTGCACAGCCTATTAGGGAAGCCGTGGCGATTATTAGTCGCTAATATGTGGATACATCCGGCGTGGATGCAATGCACCACGTACCTCTTTTAGCTGCGACTCTTTCCGCGCAGCAATATACACCGTTGCACCATTCTTGACGAAACCCGCAGCAATCATTTTACCAATCCCCGACCCTCCGCCCGTCACCAGAACTGCCAAGGAGTACATAAGACGCGACTCGACCTGGAAGCTTCAAGTCAACCTATTCTTCCTTTCACATCAAAGAGGGACGAAGCAGCTGGTAGAATTGGTTAAACAACTGAGGGGGAGGAATAGCACGTCTTACCCAGGGTAGACATGGTATGAAGAAGAAGACAGAATCTGCAAATTTGAAATGGCGACGGCAAAGAAGAACCCGGATCTTGATACGCGGCATCAGGAAATGATTGAGCCGAATTGACACGTGATTCTATGTTGAAACTGTTCAAATCATCATAATGTCTACCAGGTAGTACCACGCAGGCAACGATCGGCTTAACCTTCCAAGAAATAAACCGGGATGAAGATAACGCATGTGCGAAAGTCTGCTAATCCGTTTTGCCATTTCACCAAAATATCGTGACGATGACTCCGTGAGGATCGCTCCACTCTTCGTCAACGCTGCGCAACATTCTGTAACGATTGGTCGCAAGAAGCCTACGAGTCCCTTTCTATGTCATTTCGTTACTCATGCCTCCATCATCCATCCGTCATCACTCTCGTCACTTCAAGTTCCAGTCGCGACACTACTAGTATTTGAACGGTTCAACGGTGCAGTTACTGTCAGTATACATTTTCGTCGCTTCAGCTCCGAGCCGCGACTCACGGCTTTGAATGCCTATGTCTCCGTGGAAATGCCTTGCAACGTTACTTCAAATTTCGCTGGCCGTCGTTCACGCGGCAGCAAATCCCGCGCCGTTCACGCCTGCGGGAGGTTTAGGCACGAATTCAACTCCTCCTGTATACACTCCCATGAGCGACTTTGACTTTCAGTCTCTGGTACACCACATTCATAGAGTCGGTTCACGGCGCATGGCTAACATATGTCCAGAACCTCGCTTTGAACCAAGAATGGATTGAGCTCAATCTCTTCCATCACGGCCTCGCCCGAGTCGTAGTCACCCTCGTCAGTTTGTTACTTCGCTTAGTTGTGCGAATGTTCGTCACTTGATCGCATTTCGGGAAAGTTCGTGACTTCAGATCACTTTCTGTGAAAGTTCGTCATCTCACCTCAGCACGTTCGCGAACACGGGCGCATCGGCCATCAGTGTTGTTTTTGCACAAGCCGGCAGGTTTTTTTATATAGATACCTTACCCTAACACTAACACTAACCAAAACCCTAACCACCTAACCAAAACCCCTAACCACTAACCCCTAACCGCCTAACCAAAACCCTAACCGCCTAACCAAAACCCCTAACCACCCAACCCGAACCTAACCGGCCGCGCTCGGCACTCTGGTGATGTCCATCACTCCGCGATGCATTGAGGAGTTGCCGAGCCTCGCCGAACTCACGAACTTTCCCAAAAACACACTAGTGTGAGAACATTCACACGTTCCCATCAAGTGACGAAGATTCACAGACTTAAGCGAAGTAACGAACTGACGAAGATGGCGCGGACTCGCCTCGCCCAATTCTCCGTAGACGAATTCGAGTCGGCTGGCATCGGGGAAGCGGACCGTTTTCTTATCGAATTGATAGCAGACCAAGAGGTGGGCCATGCGACGGTGATCACAAATATTCTCGGCCGTAAGCGACTTCATTGCGCCCATTACGTGCATTCTCACGGTTCAACTTTTCAGCCACTGCCATCAAACCGTGCAACTACACCTATCCATACTACGGTTCGCGGATTTGTTGATTTTTGCCAGAAGGTAAGAGAAATCTAACTCACCTATTGCGCACGTCATCTAGAAAGTTGAATTTTGATTAACACGATTCGGGGAATCTGGCGTTTATGGCTTCCTCGAGCACCTCCACTCACGCCCGAGTGCTCTTTCCGATGCCCGTGCGTGAAGGCATGTCTTGAATGATTCAGCTCTTCAATGGTAATTTCAATAGATCTGGTTTACGCCGGGAATCACTCGGCCCATGGCCTGGACCTTGCTATCGCCTTATATCACAAGCTGCCCCGCAGAGAATCCGCATATTGTCTTTCAAAACTTCCCGGCGTTAAACATTCTCGTGTGTTTTATCTCGTTCAGTCCGAATGTCGAAATTAACAGTCACCTTAACCGATCACTCCGTTACAGAACAACCCTTCCGCAATCCCCCTTGTAAATTCGACATCGCCAGACAACTCGACCCTACCGGCCATAACGCACAACCGGAGTATTCCCCTTTCTAATCCAGGCTACCAAGTCGACTCAACATGGGAATTGCCTGAGGAGATTACGGGCTACAACAATTCCTACATCACCAACACTTCCGCTGGGCCCGCACAAGTACGTGTCTGCAAATGAGTATCGCTAGTATCCTGACCCTTGATTACAGTTCGTAGCATGGATTTCGCAGTTGAATACAACGTACACACCTCTTTTCAACATCAACGGGACCAGCGGCTCAACCCTCCACCCGAACGGAACGATCTTCGGTGACGGAAGCAATGCTCTGGTCAATGGGACCGTGTACGCCAGCTTTTGCCTTCTCCTATCCACGTTCTGCAGTGACAGATAACAACACATTTGTGACGCCCTTCAACCTTTCCGAGATAAACCAGCACATTGTAGGAGGGCCCGCAATCTACCTGGCCGGTTGAACGCAAAAAAATACTCAAAATATTTACAGTCACCGTACACACAGACAGCCAAGACCAAGTCAAAATAATTGTACTACCTTCCTGTGAATAAATTTAGCGTCGCTTGATGACTTTTCAACGTCCGCTTTGGTTGAAAGCGAAGTATGTACGAGCGGACCGAGAACGCGGGGAAAAACTGAGTACTAGTAACTTACCTTCTCTACAATCTATTTGTTTCGCGCGACGCTTTCATGCTTTGAACGTTCGAACTTCGCTCGCCGCTCTGTTGTTCCGAGTCGAAATATTTCGCTCAACAAAGACCTAACCTGACTCGGGCAAAAATGCGCATTTATTCCGCGCACCATTTTTCGGTGTTCCGCAACATTCCATTTATGTCACGGAACACCGAAAAATGATGCGTGGGAATATGCGATTTTGACCGCCATACATTCGGCAGAGCCGCGCGTTGTCCGGCCTCAGTCTTGTGTACCCGTCCTGCGTTTTACCGTTTAGCCGTGTAGAACAAAATTTGTTTAAAATGAAACCAGGATACTACGGATTTTCCTGAATCTCCTCGGTATCCCATGGCCCCGAAATTCGAGCCCATTCGTGATATCCCTGATCTCTCCGGGAAGGTCAATTCTGGGTCCTCCCCTTTCACCAATGATACTGCTAAAACACCGCCGCGGCCTATGTAGGTCGTCCTGATAACCGGCGGCAACTCGGGGATTGGGTACGAAACCGTCAAAGTGATGCTCCTCAAAGGCGCCACCGTTTACCTTGCTGCCCGATCGTCGAGCAAGGGCGAGGCCGCCATCGTGGAGCTCGAAAAAGAGACCGGCAAGCGCGCCGAGTTTCTTGAACTTGATCTCGCAGATTTAGCAAGCGTGCGAAGGGCAGCAGAGGCGTTTCTCGCAAAGGAGTCCAGGTTGGATATTTTATTCAACAACGGGTATGTTACTTTACCGTGAGGTCCTTGATATGGATGCCAACTGAGCGAATTGAAGTGGTGTAATGACACCCCCTATGGATCTGCTCACCGCGCAGGGATACGATTTGCGTAAGTCTGGCTGTATCCACGAGGCGCAGCCTGAACGTTGAAATTAATGCTCTAATCAGAATTCGGGACTAACGTGCTTGGTCATTTCTTTTTGACGGAGCTCCTTGTGCGTGCCACTCTTGAAAAAATCCGCTTGCAACCTGGCCCCACCGTTTTTCACTTTGTTGTATAAATTCATACACATGGTTACTCACCTCAATCACCAGCTCCCTGCCCTCACAGCCTCTCATGCACACTCATCTGTTCCCGCGCGCGTTATCCACACGACTTCCGATGCATACAACTTCTCCCCAAAGCGCGGCATTTTTTTCGACGCAGTGAAGGACGGTCCCGCACGCGATGCTCTCAAAAAAAAGTGGGGGAATACCAGAGGGCCGTGGTGAGCCTATCCTTCCTGTAATCCTGTCTTGCAAGTACGCCATCGAACCCAAGCCCAGGAATTTCTATGGCGCCAGCAAAGCAGGTAACATTTGGTTGGCGAATTACTACGCCAAGAGCGACGTACTTGTATCGTGCTCAGTGCACCCTGGGTTAGTTCAGTCTGGCCTCCAGCGGTGCGTGAACCTGTTATTTATCTCCCTTCCAATTTCCGAGCCCTAGCTCAATTTGAATTTCCCCAGTCACTCTGGTGTGTTGATCAAGTGTATGGCGCGCCTTGTTTTCTCCCCGCCACACGTCGGCGCCCACACCCAGCTTTGGGCCGCAACAACAGCGTCAGCAGAAGATATCAACGGAAAAGTGGGTCTGCCTTATGAGTTGCTTTGTTCAGGCTCTATAGACTGATACGTGTTCGCAGTATTTCGTTCCCGTGGGCATTTCAAAAACTCCCGGTGCGCCTGCGAACGACAAAGAGTTGGAGACAGAGGTGATAGCGTATTTGAAGGAGGCGGTGAAGGGTTTCTGAAAGATTTGAGCGAAGCACTTTGGATGAAATGAATTAATATACCCAGGCCTACATCTTCCCTTCGTTTTCGTTTCGATGAATACGCAGTGTCTGGAGAGGCCAGCGCGTTCAGAAGGTGCTTGTTAAGTGTCTGGCCGAAACGGCCCCGCATGGTCCCTGTCGGAGCAGGAGCGGATTGAGGTTGAAAAGGAGCAATTGTCACTTGCCTCTCAGGGCCATTGCTCGATAGTGCCTTGGCTATGTACATACTGTGAATTATGAGCATCCCACTTTCGATGTTTTGCCATGTCTTCGAAAGCGAGCGAAGTTCTGTTACATGATTACTATCATAACTGTCTGTATCTCTTTGAATTCAGCATCTTTCCAAGAAATTTGAAAGAAAGCAAGTCGTCAGCCCGCAAGATATCTTTCTTCGAAGCCAAAGATCAAAGCTTGGAGAACAATCTAGCCCCACCGTCGGTGATAATATGCGTTCCAGTGATGTGGGCGGCCGCCGGGGACGCGAGGAAAAGTGCGAGGCCAGCCATGTCTGCTGGAGCTCCAACCCGGCCTTGACGTTCGTCAGTCGCAAACTTAAAAAGATTATTAATTGCGCGCAGGGACCCACCCATGGGCTGCTTAGCAACCATTTTTTCTCCAGAGGTTTTAAAACCAAAGGCGGTCATTTTGCTTGGGTAAACTCTGGTGTACATAGTGAGCATGATGAGGTTACGAGCTTGCAACGCAGACTATTACACACCCCGGGAGAATCGCGTTCACTGTCACAAACTTCTGGGCAAGCTTGACAGCCAATTGCGATGTGAGGTGATTGACTAAGACAGCATGAGGATTATAGAATGGGCCGGGAGAAGGAGACTTATACCAGCGGCTTTACTGGGTTGATCTGACACGCTGAGTTGATCGAAAGTAGCATCACGAGAGAAGAGTTGGACGCACAACTCCAGGTGCCATTTCCTTCTGCACTTAGATCCCCTTCACTGTGCGGAACAACGGAAGCAGTAGAGGAGATGTTAATGACTCGCGCTGGGTCCCTTGATGTCGAGTCTTTGGTCAGGTAGTCTGTAAGTCTACTCTCATCAGGACGACATTGATATTTGACCATCTCCGAACTTACCCGGCGGTCACTGAAAACGATTATGAATGAGATCGCACTCAACACGCTTCAAATCTTGACTTACTGTAAAATACACTCTTGACATTCACGTTGAAAACATTGTCCCACCCTTTGTCTTCAGGAAAGTTTTGGAATGCACCACCCCAAGTAACACCAGAATTGTTGACAAGGACATGAAGTTTGGCCTCGCGGTTTTTGAATTCGGAGATGAGGGCATCGCAGCCGGCTCTCGACTGTCGGATGTGAATTTCGCTCTCGAAACAGAACACGAAAGGAAACAAACCCCAAGGTTTGCAACAATATAATCGATTTTACCCGTCGCTACCTTCTTTATTTCCTCCACAGCCTGTTCGCCTGTTATTCGGCTCATTTTCTAGCGTGATCATTCAGCACACACCTCTTTTAATTGCGACTCTTTCCGTGAAGCAATATAAACCGTAGCACCGTTTCGAGCGAATCCGGTCGCTATCATCTTTCCAATACCGGCGCTTCCGCCGGTTACGAGCACTTCGAGCGCTCAGCGAGGCCCACAAAGCCTGTGCGAATTCGCGAACATACCGATTTTTCCTTTCACATCGAATAGCGAGGGGATGTCAAGGTCTAAGGGCGACTTATGAAAACGTTTACTCGTTGTCTGTTGCACGTACCTTGGGGCATGGTGTGGCAGGAAGAGGAGCTGACTTAAGAGCGAGCTTTTGGCGAGCTTACTCGGATGAGGCATCCGGAACCGGGAACTCAACTTCCCGATCAATCATCAAAGTCAAAGTCACACGCTTCATTTTCTACGGTTTGCCAGCAAACCGTGATGAGGTCCATACATTTGCTACATACGGCTAAGTGCGAAAGATACTCTGGGTGTGGACATGAGATACGACGGGGTTGAGAAAATATACGCACAGCATTCTATTCATTTATGCATTTGTGTGCGCCAGTTCAACTGGACAACTCTAAGGATCCGGGTCCTACACCGGCTGTTTCTCGTCCGCAGGTTGGGAAGGTGGACCAGGGGCCTTCTCGTTCGCGTTCGCGTTCGTGTTCTGGTCCCGTCCGTCAATTTTGTCTCGCCAAGACTCCCCCCAAACCGCAGTGCAATGTACGCCGACTGCGACCAAAACCAGGAATATTGAACTGATGGTTGAGAACCAGCCAACTCCAATCTTCTCCACCGCTGGCAGCACAACCGCAGAACCGGCAGCAGCAAAAAAATACCGAACCATATAATTTCCGGCTAGCTTTCCGTCAGAAATGAACATGTGGCAGAACCAGATATACCCACCCACTACTTCTGCTGAGCGGCTTTGCATTACATCTATGATGTGTCATGAACCACAAAATACTCAAGACTAGAGCACTCACCAAGGCAATACGTGTTCAAGCTGGGGAAGCAGAAGAGTTGGGCGCAGCCTTGGAGGAACCTGGGATGAGATATTGTCATTTCAAACCAGGGGAAAAAATAGCTGCAAGATTCACATTGCAATCACGGGCACGGGGATGCCGCCAGCTTTCTTCTCTATGCTCCAGCCGTATACGAGCATGCATCCAGGAATAATTACTCCAATAAACGGAACGCAGCTGCGAAGTCGATCCTCAGGGACCCGAACTCCACGAATCTCAATCCATTTTTTGACTGTGTGATCGGCCCATCGCCCACCCACAAAGGTGCCTGTTACCCGTCAGTTTCTTCCTCATAGTGCGAGGAGTTTTCCACTACCTGCGAAATATCCGAGGCCGGGAGCAAGGTAGAATAGCCCGGATTGCATTGGTGTCGTCAGGTGGTAGCGAGGATTGATTATGTACCTGATCGGGGTGAGGAGCGAGTACATGTTCCACACAAGCGCTGAACTTCCCGCGGCCTTGCACCTAAGTTATAATCCTCTTATATGATCGAAGAAGTCATAAACTCACCGCCATGATCTGACGGATTCTCAACCCAACACAGTTGAAAAGAGGTAAGCACTTACAAGATTGGGATACCGGTACAGTTTTATTACTCGGAACGGGTTCGTCCATCGCCAGAGCCTATGAGCCTTCTGCCCCAGGCTTAGTCCAACCAGCTCATCAGATCGCTTCTGGTGGATAGTCTCGGGCAGAAGGAAGAAGACCAAGATTGTGGCGAATCCACCCAATGCGGCTTGCAGATAGAAAATTACACGCCAGCTGCGGAACGTTATGATAACGCCGGCAATGAATGGACTGCAACAACGTGGTCAAGAAGTGTAACAGAAGAAGAGAAACGAACAATACCCTATGGCTGGACCGATCAGCGTACCAGAAAAGAACCAGCCCATGGCTGTGGCTCTCTCTGTCTGAAAAGGCTATTTTAGGGAGCGGACGCAACGACAAGGGTGGGGTTTACGGGTCGATATATATCACCGATACAACTTGCGCCAACAATTAAAAACGAGGTCCCTTGGAACGCAGTCAAAGCTCTAAAGATAAAAAACGCGGCGAGATTGGGGCTAAGAGCTGTGCCGATTGAGGACGCAAAGAAAAGCAAAGCTCCGGAAAAACAAATCTGGGCGTTTGGCGCGGTTCAGTGTTGATGGTCCTTGTCGAGAGAACGAAATGCAGTACCCATCGTCTGCCATACACCTTCGATCATTTCAGCAGCAAACAACCGAAAGCAATATAGCGCACTTGACTTATTGGTGCCCAGAAACACGGGGAAATACCCATGAATATGAGATATATCGCGTTGCTCAAATTGATGATTGATCCTGTCGTGTTGAACGTGCCTGCCACTTCGGGAACAGCCGATAACACCGTTGTAGACGATATGGGGGCGAGCAAGCCACAGATGGCTAGAACGCAGGTTATAACCACTTTGCGGCGAAAAGATAGTCGATCGTATATAGCGTCGTCATATTTAGGCACCGGAGGAGTGACCATTGGGATGTCATGAGAGTGGGAAGGAATATGGTGCAGAGCACCACCTTCAGCACCGTCTATCGTGAGCGGAAGGGACATGGTCGAGGGAAAGTCGTGCGATGACTCGAAGAATCCGGCTCAGTTTTAAGCCCCACGAATTCATAGACGACCGGGTAAGACGTCCGATTCGCCGAAGAAATTGATGAAACAATGCCCCGCATGGATCTTTTTGGCACGGCCGTTTGATATGCGTTGTGAACTTGCTGTGAACCTCGGCCGATTCAAGCCCGTGGTGTGTCCTCACCTCCATCAACCTGCATGAACGGACCGACCGCCTGAGTGCACCACGCACCGATGATGTAAGTAAATATAGAAGCAGATGTACTATAATTGGACTTGTACATCAAAATGCACTAGAAGTTCAAAATGCATTCGCTTTCGCTCAGTTCTTAACCTATGGTCTTCGGAAGTGCCGCAAATTGAACCGACAGGTCTCCTCGACCATGATATGAAAAATGTTTAACGGAATTTGGATGAGTATTGGATGAGAACCCGTCAGGAGCGGCAAAACCCATTGATATCTAGCAAAATGCAATGCACTGTATTTCATGGCCCATAAAATTTCATGGGACTTCTCACGGACGTTAATACAGTGTATCAAAGTATGTTTCACGAATTTCCAGGGTCGACATCGAGACGGAACGACCACAGGAAGAGTACTATGGGCTAAGCGAGGCAATTTAAACTCCGCTTGACACCTTGAAATCGTTCAAGAATTATCTCCAAGTTCCCCCATCCCTTCATTTTGACCCCGTTTCTTCGACTGAGATGCTATTTCATGCCGTATAAATTCTTCTTCCAAGTATTTCGACGATCCGCCCACTCGCAAACACACTGCGATGATTTTTGACGGGCGATCAGTGGTTTTGTGTACTCGGCGCAAAATCTTCGCCAAAAGCCATGTGTTTGCTTTCAATTCTTTTTCATATAATAGGATAGGACACATACCGGTTCAATTTGCGTGACTTCCGAAGTCAATCGAGTGAAAACTGAGAGCACGCGAATGCATTTTGAACTTCTAGTTCATTTTGATGTACAAGTGCAAATATAGTACCTTTCCTCCTTCCTGCCTGCAGCTGATGGTCCAAGTTGCCTGACTGTCGGGAACTGACTGACTTGAATATTTGAACATCTGACATACAATGCGGATGGTGATGTGACCGAAAGAGAAGGATAGGAGCCTAAGATATTCCGGGAGATCGAAGCAAATTTTACCTGCATAGGGCGGTGAAAAAAGTAACATCAATACCAAGGTCGCTTGATTTCGAAGAAAGTAATACTTCGCGTATAGATTTCAGGCCGTCATAAATATCAATCTGCAAGGTGCGGAATTTTAGACATCTCCACATCATGTGGCGCTTCTACCTGAAGCCGATTCGTAAAGAAAATCCCCACTGGGCAGGTACGGGAAGGGAAATGATCAAGAAATTTATTCAGGACACAAGAATCTGCAGAGAATACAAAGCGTGAAAGTGAAAGGCCGAGTTCGGGCAAATGCACATACGCTTTCCAGTATCCGATGCATCATGAAAGACGGGCGGTCGTCAAGTAGCAAAGATGTGGTCCGTTCGACTCGCCGTGTACTGTGTTTTCTCAGGAAAGCTGGCAGCCTGGCACATTCCAAAATGAACGATGGTTGCCACTCACTGTGGGGGCCGAAATCTTTTACATAACGGACAGAGGGCAGTGGAGATGCGACATTTTCCAAACCCTTGGTCTCGGCTTTAGTTGACAAAGAGTTCGGAGAATATTGCGTTCCGCAATGCCCTTTTTTGTGGAACAGTTTTCGGCCCCCGCAGTGACTGGTCAGGTGTTGTTATACATGTCTCCAGGTTAAAATGTGAACCAAGGCTCACCTGATGCTATAGTCGGCTTCAAGCTAGCTGTGGAAAATAAATGGGGCAGTTCGGAGTCGTTTAAGTTCTTATTTGGTGCCACAGTTCCACAAAACGGCAGAGAGGATTAGGCCGGACTCGGAAGGGGCATTCAGAGGAGCTATAGCATTCGACATCTAAATTCCCAAATGGTGTGAGCACCTAGAATGACCAGCAAGAACATTCGACGAATGCGTCTGACAAAGTTGAGCTGAAGCTTGGTATCCCCGTGAGGATCTTTACGTCTATTGTCCTAGGGCGTCTTGATGGCTGGGCATCCCCAAAATTTGCTCAATTCCAAATTCGCCATTGGTCTTGCTTCTAGTTTGCCTTTCCCTCTTTCCCTCACGTCCCCTTATCTCTTCCCTTCATGTCGCCCCCCACACCTGGTAAAGGCAAGGAGTCTGGAATCGCTCGGATTCTGGGCGCGGGAACCTCTGGTACCTCGCACAGGCCAAATTTTCTGGGCATTCTCTAATGAACGCGTATAAATTCAAGGCATCGCGGAGCTTCTGATATTTCACCCTGTGGACACCATTGCGAAACGGTTAATGAGTAACAAAGCTCAGGTACGACGCCTCGGTGCAAATTTTGCTCACTTTTGAAGGAAAAGCAATGCAGGTGTCTTGGAGTACCGTTGGACCCATAATCTTCCGGGAACATGCTACGGCGTCAATAACTAAACGGTTTTTCTCGCTGTTTCCCGGGCTTGGGTACGCCGCTGGATACAAGGTCGCCCAGCGCGTGTACAAGTTCGGTGGGCAGCCGTGGTTCAATGATATAATCACCAAACACTACAAGACCCAATTCACCAACACCTTTGGTGAGCGCAAGGGCAAGATGATGATGCAGGCAGCAGCCGGCAGGTACGTGCCTTTGCCTGCACCCATACATACCCGCTGAGGCTTACACCGCAGTCTAACTGGCATTGGCGAAGTTGTGCGTACTATCTTGGTTTCAATTGGAATTCGCTCATGCTGCACAGGTTCTGCTTCCCCTGGATGTGCTTAAAATCAAGCGGCAAGTCAATCCAGAAGCCTTCCGGGGCCGCGGGGTCGTGCGCATCTTCATGGAGGAAGGCACGACGCTCTACCGCGGCTGGGGCTGGACTATGGCGCGCAACGCCCCAGGCAGCTTCGCCGTGCGTTCCACTCTTCGCCTCTCCCGCTTACGCTCACCTCGCCTTTCCAGCTCTTCGGCGCCTCCGCCGTCACGAAGGAATACGTCCTCGGCGTGACAGATTACTCCAAAGCAACATGGACGCAGAACTTCATCGCATCCATCGCGGGTGCCGTCGCGTCCATCACGATCGCCGCCCCACTCGACGTCGTCAAGACCCGCATCCAGAACGCCAACTTCGAGTCCAAGGTCCCCGGGTTCACCGTCGTGCGCGAGCTCGTGCGGAACGAGGGCTTCGGCGCGTTCTTCAAGGGGCTCACGCCGAAGGTTTTTTACTCCCCTCCCTCGCGTGTACCCTGCTAACCTCCTCTTTTCGCAGATCCTCGTCGTGGGACCCAAGCTCGTGTTCAGCTACACGCTGGCACAGTCGCTCATCCCCCTGTTCGCCAAGTACGTCTAGGCGGAACTACTGGGTCTTACTACTCTACCCATTCCTTTCTCTCGACTACACCCACGTCAAACCACCCCAACTCTCAACGCCCACTGACCTTCACGTCCTCCACGATCCAATAATCACGCAAAAGTATCCCATATTTTTTATGTAGCCCTAGAACTACATTCTTAGATGTCCGCAATCCCAAACCCAAAGCAAAACAAATTATAAAAACGCCGATTTGTTCATTAAAGATTTCACTATTGCTCGCTCTGTCTGTTCCTCAAGGAATCGTGCTTCCTCCACCTCCACGATCACACCCTGGGCCATTTCCACTAAAAAAATAATTGAGCGCAAGCAGATCCGATTCAAATGCAAAGACTATATACATTTCCTCTAGCTACAAGCTACAGTACAACGCAAACGTAATTCCATATCCAGATACAGCGGGGTAGGTAGAATCTACTCCTACATCCATAGTCGTTGCAAGACTAGGCAACAACAACGTGAAAAGGACAAGGCGAGGTGTGGCTAGCGCGTACATACGTGGTACGCGACACGTGGGGGTCGCTGCACGCAGCGGGGTATGCATGTGTGATGGTGTGTAGAGCGAGATAAGATGATAGATGTGCACTGAATGAGCGAGTGAATGTGGATCCGGAGTAGTGTGGTGGTCATGCGCGTGTGAGCGGTTAGGATCTGGGAGATCCACGGGTCGTGAGTAATGAGCAGAGTAGTGATATAAGTTTGCGAGGTGTGAGGCGCGATCGGCGAGAGAGGTCCTAAAAGAACCTGCAGGCAAGTACGGAAACACACACGTCTAGAAGACATGCGCGCTCCGCTTGCGGTGCATCGCGGCGCCCGCCGCAGCACGCCTCATCCGCGCCTCCGCACGGCGCACTTTGCGCGATGTGCACTGCGGCGTCGGAGAAGCGGACGACGACGCGCTCTTCGCGGTGCTGCTACTCGTCGCAGCCGGCTTCTGGGCTCCGGTATCCGCCTTGGTGGTAGGCGAGGACGACGCCGTCGTCGTCGGCTTCGCGGGCAAGGAACCCGAGTTGCCCGTCGATCCGCCGGTGAAAATGTCATTTTGTGCACCTGAAAGACCAAAGATTAGTCCACAAAACGGTGGGGAAATGGGAGAACGCACCGTCGTCGAACCCACACCTGCTGTTGTAAGCGGGGCTTTTGGGTTCCCCGGCGTTGTTGTAACCGCTGACCTCGATATTATTACCTTCTAGCTGGTTCCAATAGAGCCTGGAGCGACAAAATTGAGCCAGCCATCCGACAGTCTCAATAAAGAGGGGAGCTCACATCTGTTTGGGTCCCTGCAAGTCATAGTAGTCAGAAAGTTATCATCGGAGCAAACAGAAAAAAACACGCACCTTTACGCACGAGTTGGGGTCGTCCTCGCACCAGACGGCCGGCTTGGGGGTGCCCACGGCCTTGGTAGCGGTCGCACCAGTCACCATGCAGCGGTAGGGAACGTGGTACATGTTGGGCTCGCCGCATCTTGAGGGAAGTCAATGAGCCAGAACCAAAAACGAATGAGCATGAGAAATACCCGTTGGGAATCTTTGAAAATGATGAAGGTGGGGAAGTTAGCAAGAGAGGAATGACAGAAGAAGAGTCGCACCCATCCCCACTGTAGGAGGTAAAACAGTGAAAATGAGTTGTAGAACGGTGATTGAGAGAAGAGAGACGGACTCCGCAGATACATCCCCCCTCAGGACACGCGGGCATGTCGGCAGGGACATCGTAGTTCGTGACTCGCAACCACGGCGTGCTGCGTTGCGACGAGGTGAGAAAACTAATGCAAAAAAGAACGATGAAAGTACACACTGGTAGCGGACGGTAAACACGACCAGATTTTCCGGCGTCACTTTCGTGATGTCAGACTAGTAAAAGAAATAAGTCTCCAGCGAATTGCGGGGGGCGTTTTACGCAGAACATACAGTGTAGGAGATGGCAAAAGCAGTGCCGGCGGCTTGTGATTGATTCTGCGTGTGCACTGTGCTCGATGAATAGGGTTGTCGTATACTCATTCAATCGCAAATGACGCACTGTTTGGCGACGTGATACATGTCGGGACGTTCTAAAAGTTCAGAAGCATGTCAGGAGCAGCATAGCAATGGAAAGGAATAGGGGAATGAGCTCTAAATCGAAGGGGCGATTCGGGACGCAAGGGGAAACGCACATAATCGGAAGGATACGTTTTGCCATCGGGCCAGTCAGAGGTGTAAGCACCATCGAACGAGAGGGTGGTCTCTCCACGGTTATCCGCGATCTCGACGGTGAAAGATTTGCCCACGGGACTGCAATTGAGATGATCAGAACCATAGTGAGGTCACCGCATGAACTGACAGTTCCAAAAAGTCGCCATCAGCGGGGGGGAAGTTGGGAACATTGTTGACCGCGTGGACTAGCGATTATAATGTCGGAGAATTCCTTTAACGAAGAAACAAGGCTACGCACACCACCACTGATTCTGGGGAAGTTGCCAGAGAGGTGTTACTGCGTCGGCAGTATTCTCATTTACGCTCCCCGTTACGCCCTGAGTGAAAGGCGGATTAAAAAGAGTTCAAGCCGGGGGATATGCCAGGACGAACATTCAAGGCATACATGCCCTTGTGCCAAGCCACAAGATGCGCGCGGACGACGGTCACCGAAAGAGCAGTGAGGAGAAGGCGGGCAAACATCATGGAAGGAAGGAGAGTGGGTGCCAACGAGGGCGAGAGGAGGGAGAGGAGGGGGAGAAAGGAAAGATTCTATATCGTTATGCAGATCAATTGAGTTCGCCTGGTTGGCCCTGGCGTCACATTGTCACGTATATAGGGACGTCGGGACGAACGCCGCCGTCCCCTAGGCGACAAAAAGTTCGAGCTGCCTGTCTTTTTTGGAGACCACATCTCCTTTGAAGCCATCGAGGGATAGAGTATGCTTGAAAAGACCCTGGAGGCTCAGATTTTGTGGAATTGGACATTCATCAGTGGAAAGTCAACGAATGCACTGATGAACCTGGAGTTGGCCCAGAAGCCAACGGGTTACGAGGACACTGGACAGCGAGTAAGGCAAGAGGAAGACGCAAGATGCGCACCTGGCTTCTGTTTATGTCAGTGCATCACGCCACCCAATCAAGCTGAATGTGAAAATTAATGTTCGACCATACCCACGCGTTATTTTTTTTTTGGAAGTGCATTTGGCACACTGGGTCCTGTCCTATTCGTTTCTTCTCTTTTTTCGCCATGACCATGGCAGAAATCGCGTCAGATTTGGCAATTAACGAACGCGCACTCAAGCTGCAACGACGTTTTCTTTTGTGGTTCAACCACGGTTGAAACTGTGCTGCTCACTTGAGCCGATATATATCACGCCAGATTACTTGAAAAATACTACGGCAATCCCTAAAGACTTGCTGCAGAGGCCGGTCGTTAGCGCAGTAAAAGACGGAAGGCGGAAAACTGACGTGTGTCCCTCTGACAATAAAGGAGGGAGCTCTAAAAGTGCTTGCCTGAGGTCTAAATCTGCCCCGCCCATGGCGTTATGCGCCAGATGCGCCGACGGATTATGGTCTACATTGATGAAGCGCTTGGGTACGTTCCACCGACGGTACATCACCGTTTTATCCTCTTTAAGATCCACAGGAAGTTCGTCGGGCGCAATCACCACACCGGGCGTCGAGTCCGCTGTATTTACCGGGTCGAGCGGTAGATGCAGATGCGTGTCTTGGTTCTTGTTCAGCCAAACGCCTACTAGCCCAACGACCTCCTCGTCCGTCAGGCATTCCGCGAGCCATCGGGACGACAACACGAGAAAATCGCCCGGCATAATTTTGATCGTGCTGACTTGCGGCTCAGCGGAGACGTATGGCGGGGTCTTCACTTTGGGATCCGGTGCGGCTCCGAGGTAGTCGCGGTGAAGCCGAGCCTGCACATCAGTGCTCCATTTTAATGTTCCATCGCCAAGCGCTCGGGTGTAGGCACGCCCGAAAAACGTGCCGTTCTCGATGACATCTTCTCCGGCGTGGAGGCCCTCTATGCGAGCCTTTTCTGCGGGGTTGTCGGGGGAGTGGTCATAGGAAAGGATGTGGACGCCATATGTGATCGTGCCGTCGTCTGCTTTGCGTGGCCTGCCTAAGAGCGCTCGCATGTTTCCCAAACTGGCTACATGAAGGAGTCCGACGTCGCCTTCATATAACGCAGAAATCAGACAGCTCGAGGACGTGGCCTTGATAGCCTCTGGAGCATGTCTCTTGGTCAGAGAGCTAAAGACGCGTCCGACAAAGTGGTTCAGGACGTATTCGTCTGTTAAACTGATGGAGGTTTTCATCGTCTGTATTATAGAGTTTGGGGGTGGATGCATTTCCTGCATAAATTCAACCGGCTGAGGGTTGGTATGATCCGTCTGATACCACCTAAAGAGGTTTTCAACATTGTACCATAGAGTTTCTTGGATCACATCCGCTATATTTGCTCGAGTCACAAAATCTCCTTCAAGAAGGCTGATTAGAGCTCGATGTCCGCGGCTCATGATGCGGAGGCGGGTATCTATTGAGGTACCAAGGTTAAAGATCGACGAAAATCTCAAACAACGATTAACCGTACCATGATGTGTAAACCAATACATGCGTACGATGCCGTCGGGAGGCGGGTCACCCAAATATCGTACCGGGAGGGGCCATTGTGTTATATCCGCGGTGAAGCCTGCATTTAAGGGGGGTGGAGCAAGATCTGCTGTGTTCTCCGAGGATGGAACTGGTTCGTCTTCCGAGTCTGCATGCACGGTATTGAGAGCGGCGAGGTATATGGATGCTGAAAGCCCTAACGCAATCCGAGTGGCCGTCCACGGTCGCGGAATTGCTAGCGCTGGCAATGGTAGCCGTTTATTTCTCAAACGAGCGAAATAATACGCAGATCGGAGAACCATGCGAGAGCAAGAGCGAAACACCAGTAGCAGGACGTCGGCGAATGAATAACTCGAATCAACGGCGCAATGAATCCGTTTGGATGTCAATCGCAGGACAACGGTGTGGGCGCAAAGCGTGTGCGGAGACTTGGAGCGGAGACAGCAATGGTGGCAGTACCGGACACGATGGCGATCAGTGATCGGAGTGGGCACAGCTTACATAGCCACCTGCCATGCCTCTTCCTCGAGAGCCTCGAGGCTTCAGCCCGCGCATATTCCATTACCATAGGTTCTTGGCCCCGTTCTAAGTCGACCCACTATTGGAATGATTTTCTATGTAGATATGAATTTGTCATTGGATACAGGAGCTTGCTGTGTTTTTAACACCACGTCCGCGTCGCGACCAAAGATTTCGCCAAGCTCAACAGATTCACAGTCACTGAGTCAGACGCGCTCGAGCTACTGGGTCCGATGATCGGTCGCGAATACAGGCCGTCGGTGGTGCACGTTACAGCGAGAAAAAGTCTGTTGCGCGTCGAGCCTGCGACGTATCTACTCGACGACCTGGTAGAGGAAGCAATCGGGGTACTTGGCCTTGATCCCTTCTCAACCCACCAGTACGGTGTGAGGTACGTGATATCGGTCTCGTCGGTAGAGCCTGCGCCGCCGGTGAGGATCCCGACGATGCGACCATCCCTAGAGGGGAAGATGGACCCGGAGTCGCCAGGATCGGAAATCTTGCCACGCGTCTTGTAGGCCAAGACGGCGAACCCAGAGTCAACGGAGGTTTGCTTGACGCCGTACTCGTCATAAATGCGGGTAAAGGACTCGAGACCGTTAACGCGACCGACAGTGGTCCCCGTCGTTGAGCCGTTCTTGACCACGAGCAGGCACTTCTCACCGTGGACATCGAGGTGCTGGGGGTTGCGGATCTCGTCGTCCAAGACAACGCCATGAGCCTGGAGGAGACCATTCTGAGGGTACCGGTCGTTCGCTTGATCGGCGGGCTGAGGAACATTGTGTTGCCAAAGCCAGCAATCGAAAGATTCCCGCCTGCAAGATAGAAAGAGATACTCAGCTCAATCTGAAGACAAGAAGGCGGAGATGGAAAGACAAAGATACGTACCGACGTAGACATTGTTTCCTTTGAACTAGCCCAGTCAATTTTCTCGTTGTACAACTCAATCAGGGCCCAGTCTTTGGCGAAACCGTGAGGATCGACCGAGGCCTCGATCTTCTCGGAGTGCAACACAAAGCCATGACGCGCTGGTCAGGGGTGGTACGGCGTTTCGTTACCTCGTCGTGGAACGCGTTCACCTGCTCGATCTTCTTCTTCGCCCCCGCCACCAAGTCCATATGCTCCTGGCGTGTCTCGCTGACCCTGGCGGGCTCTCCCTGAACAAGATCCCCCAGACTGTCAAGCACGTCGTTCCACGCGGCAATGGAGAGCGAGAGGTCGCGGACGGTGCTCATCATGGCCTTGACGGCGTTGTTGTAGCCCGTGTTACCGAGCGCGACGACCTCCTCACGAAGCTGGCTCGCATTCTCTGTCGTGCCCGTGTTAGAGTAGACAGGAGGGGGACGGGCGACGTGGGCGCAGGTCAAGATGGCGGTGCGGTTGTCTTCTTTGCTAAGACGGAAGAAGAGAGCGCCTGTGCCCTCGAAGCGGGGATACCTTAGGGGTGCGATGGAGAGACTAGAGCGGTGGTGAAGGGCTTTCGCAGGTCGGGGACTTGATCAAGGACGGGGTCGAACGAGAGGAGGTTGGGGCCGGCAGCGACGGAAACGAGTGACTACCGACTCGACAAAGGCCACCTCAATGCCAGGGAAGCCAGCCCCAGCGAGGATCTTCTTGACGACGGCGGTAGCGGCAACGGCGGCGTCGTAGAGGAGAGAGTGGGGCTTCAAACCAATGGAGAGGATGAGAGAGCAGAAAGGCTCGGCTTCCCCGGCGTTGGCGTAGGCGAGGGGGTTGATGGACGTCCAGTTTAAGCTCATGGAGTCGAGGCGTTGGTAGACGCTCTCGCCGATGGAGCGCCAAGCGGGCCCAATGACCGTAGACGGGGCGGGCCTCACGTTCGATACCCTGGGCCTCAAGACCCTTACGGACGGGCCAGTCAGGGCCAGGCTTGAAGATACAGGGAGTGCCGCTGGGATAAAAGTCGCTGAAGGCGTTGAGGTACTTGTCAGTGAGGCGGCCGTCGTCCGTGGCCATCACCAAGTATGTCGGTGGGGGAGATGGGGAGACAGGAAGCGATGAACTCCTTGTCGAGGTTGAGAGACTACCGCCTAACCATCGATCGACGCTGCGAGGTTGGCGCTTGGGCGCATCAGTCACGTAGAACAAGTATTAGAATTTCTTTAAGAGATGCACATAATTTAGACCAGTTATTTGACTTGCAACCTCGGCCGCCACTTCGTCCCAGTCTTATCCGTGAGGTTGATTCCGCGTTTGAGCAAGATTTCAGCCCACCGTACCCAACAGTTTTTCGGAATATCCGTCTGTGAAAATAAAAACAATGACCACGACGCGAAGTAATTGTAGAAAAGCGCCCACTCGTTTGTTGGCCACGCACAGCACTTGGCCTCGATTTCATGCAGGTTGGGTAGATTTTTTGGGTCAAACTTGAGGAAGAACAGTTCCCATTGGGCAAGCCGAGTCTTGTCCCTGCGACACAATTTCAGTTCACGTTGGCAATAACGCGCAGGAACTCGCCTGGTCCAATATGGTACATTCAAGATAAATTTTACCAGGGACGGAACCGCTCGGGGTGAGTAGAGGTCATCGGCTGTTGGAGAAGTGTCCTAGGTTCAACGAGCAATGAGATGGACACCACACCAGTCGTGGAGACATACCACCGAAGCACGTCCACAGAGTGATATGGAGAGGAGATTTGGGCAAAGTTCGAATAACTTGACGCGCAATGTTCGAAGTTTTGTGAGAGGAAGCTCGACTTCGGTGATTTTAGTACCATGAGCCTTGAGGAAACTGTGGAGAGATAAGGCGGGACTGAAGTCATTGATGGAAAGCATAAAATGTCGAAGGGATCCCAAGCTGTGGAACATTAGAGGAAGGATGAAGGACTAGACCACAATGCGAACTTCATTTCGGATAACACAGTCCAAAACGATTGGCTGGCTGACACAATCCGTAGCTTTTCCAAGTCTGACAACCCGTCAGGGTTGGCTGTGTCAACATCGAAGGCGGTCAAAGAGTCCCAAGACAAGGTTCGTAGCGCGGTCAAATCGTCCAAAATAGTTGCAGAGGCGCGCTCGGGCTCTAGGATTCGTGCATAGCATTCTCGTAACGTGGCTCCCGAAGATTTGGCTACGGCTTCAAAGACATTCCAAGGAATGAATGCCACAATTCGGGCGAAAATCTGGTCGATGGTGAAGCCGTTGTGGAGGCCGAATCGTATAAGCCCAGTTGTTCGTGAAAGGATCTCCAACATCGCATCGCCTACCGAAGAATCGATCGAGAACTTAAAGTCGAGACTGCGAACATTGGGCCCGATTGATGGGTTGCGCGAGAGAACGGAGGCGAATTTGGGAATGGCAAGCGGTCCGTCCAGGAGTACATGTGCATAATAATGAGGCAGTCCAAGTCGCTGCGGAACTTAGATAAGTGTAATTACGAGAGATATTCTCGGATGGACGTGCCTTGAATGAATTTGATACCAATAGTAGCGGTAGTCTGTCCGAGACATCTCTGGAAGCAGGATTGTTGGCAAGTTTTGGGACGGACATGGCGAAATATAAAACACGGGCCCAGACTTTGTCCTGCACCTCTTTCGATGCGCTAGCCATAGGGACGAAAAACGGATTGAGGGACGGAGTGATAAGAACGGCTTCCAAAATGGGTTCCTGCGCCCTAGCTTTGCCTCTACCCCTGCTCAAAATATTCAGAAACCAAACGTAGGTGCGTGGATCGAAAACTTACGGGCTTTCGGCGAATTTCAAAAGAGCCATGAGTACTGGATCCTTCTCGAAGGGTAGCTCGGACCGCTCCCACGTTGCCACTGGCCGCTTGATGACGATCGATTTGAGGGGGCATCCTTTGAAGATAGAATAGGCCCATGAGAGGCCGGTGGCACTAGGGATCGCGAGCGTGTGCAACCGTTTAGACTCCACCAAAGGCTGGATAACCTTGCTGGCACGGGACGATCCCTCGGTATATGGGCAGTCGAACGCGCACTAACGAGCCCACAGATAAAAATGATCTAAAAAGGGATATGGACAAAATCGTACCAAACGGTCCCACTTCCGCATTGATCGTAGCAGAGCCTCCATCAGCTGCGACACCATTTTGTTGTCTAGGTGTTTGTAGTCCAGGTCTCGGACGATAAGGCGGGTGGGATTAATCAGTTGCAGGCCTTTGCATAATCCGCTGGTGTTGTCCGAAGAATAAACTTCGAGGGAGACAAAGAGGTCGGAGATGTTTGGCGAGCATTGCAGAATGATATGCATGGGCGACCCATAACCTCCTTCAACCCTGAGTTTCTTGATAAACTGTCCCAACTGCTCATTTTTGGACAGCGCGAGGCTGAGCGCTTTCGCCTGAGCCTTGGAGCGGAGGATGACAATATTATATAGAAGAGGAGTGGCGACGCGAAGCCATGATTTGCAAACGAGAAGATAGGCGGAGGTGGATTCCGAATATTTTGCAAAGGGGGACACATCGCTGTTGTCGCAGAATATTTCGTCGGAGACTTTCAATGCAGGCGAAAGGATCTCGGAGATGATCTCGTCAGGGAGCGAATGGTCCATCGGGTGGCAACTTTAGCCAGTTGAAAAACAAATTTCCGACAAAAGGCCACAGGCCAAGAGGACGCGCGTGATGTCACATTCATGTGATAGGCAAAACGCGTGAGAGGGTATGGACTACGCCAAAGTTTCTTCGCAGGGAGAATAATTTATAGCGGGGAAACCTCCCTGCAAATAGGCATCTGCGCAACATTCCAAATCACAACAATGGTACAACAACCAAACGAAATATTGTAAAAATACATAAAATATCGGTCGGAATCAGACAGAAGATGCGGTGGCTGCTGTAGAAACCCCAAACGCCAATCCCCTGCGCTCAGCGTTGTCGGTCCAACGGTAAGACGATCCTGGTCTGTTTCCGCGCTGAAGAGCCGCTCGTTTGACTGCTCAAACGTGCGGTGTGGTTCAGCGCGCCCATACGCAGCGTGCACCGCTGTGAGAGGATCAGCAAGGCGGTGGCGCGCGAGAAGCGTGTACGGCGATGCAGTACTGGCCATCACGGCGGAAATCGTCAAGAAGAGTACAAAGCCGCTGGAACGCCGCACGTCAGGGCCAAGAAGCGAATGCGAAGGCAAAGCGCGCGTACCAGTAAACAACAATCCAAATGAAGATGAGGGCTAAAAGCACGAGCGATAGGCGTGAGCCGAGGGTCGGCACGACGGTTTGCAGTTCTTGCGGTGCGGCCGGAGCGTAAAGCGCTGCGGAAAATGCGATGAGCTCGCGGGAAAGCTCGCGCCCGAACGCAGACGCGTAATTCCCTCCCGCAAGCCCGGCACCGTCAATTGCGAGGGGAACACGGATGGAGAGGTCTGCTGCCGAAGTCATTGCGGCGACTGCACGTGTGATATCGAGGTTGTAGGCGGGGACGGTACTTGAGGGGTCGACGATGAAGGTACCGTTGAAATACGTGTAGTTTACACTGCGGACCATGACGGAGCAAGTAAGAACGTTAAATGCGCGCGCGGCGCCGTGCGCAAAAAAACCGGTGTTGCCCGCGACTGAAGCGATTGTCAGACAGGACGAGTAATGAGAAATAGTTACATACACGTATCGGCTGGCGAACTGTGAGCCTCAGATACAGCGACGGCTCCGAAACGGAAAGGGCTATTGGGGTCTAAATCAGTGAGCTCGCCAAACAGTAAGAATATCCCTTACTTGGAGTCGACCTGATATGGCATACCGTATTCACTGCCGGAGCTTCCAGAATACCAAATGGGTACGTTCCGGAGCTCGTGTTGAAGGACGCGTTGAAGGACGCAGAGGATGGACAATTTAGGGTGAGGTATTCGGGGGCCCATACGAAGGACCAGAGCCAACACATTGATCAGTTATGCTCTGGCAAGCACTGAGCACACCGAAGGTGGTACCGGAGTACACAAAATCCTCCGGAATGGACGCGGCGACGATAATTGCAGTTCCATCGTCCCCGAAAGCGACGGCATTGGTGACAGAGTTGTTGGTAAGGGTCCTCAAGGCTTCGGGTAGCGAGACAGAGAACGGGTTATCCCTAGTTCAAAGTGAGTAGGAAATGAGGGGGAAATTGGAAGATCGTACCCTGGGCTTTCGAGACCACACACATTGATCCCCTGAGCCAACGCACCGCTAGTGGTGGCGCACATGGAAGAATTTAGTTGGCGAGAGAGTTGAGGCCACGTCCCTCGATATTCGGCGAACTGAGAAAACGATATGGTCTTCGACAAAAAGCTCAGGGAAATGGCTAGAATGGTGAAGCTGAAAACGAGGCCGAGCCCAAGAGTCAAGGTGAACATTGCCCGGCGCAAGATCGGGGGCTTAGGAGATGCCCGTGTTGTTGGGCCGTACATGTATTTGAGCCCTTCACAAAGCGCCGAAAAATTTGCCCCGTGTAGGATGCTCATGATTACTCCCAGTCTGTGGGCAGTTCAATGTATGTGCTGGGAGGAGGGAGATGATGTCCTTACTGAAACGGCGTTGGCCTGTTGTGGCCATTGTCGACGGACGCCTCAAGCCAAGCCCAAGCGAGGCCATAGCTATCAAGCTCGGCCACCAACGGTATAGATCGGAGTAGCAATACTGCGAGCACCCAAATGATCGCAAGCGTCGGCCCAATCGGGGCCGTCGTAATTATCTCGCGACCCTGACGGATATATTCGTTGGCAACGAAGATCTGAATGAACAGGCTAGCCAAGAGAAAGAAAACCAAGAAACATATCCCAAGGCCGAGGCGAAGTATGCCCGTGCCTCTGAACATGGTCGAAGAATCGTTGGGAGAGCGGGATGATGCGATAGACATGGTGTCGCAGAGCCCGCGCTCTTTGTTCGGCGCTGGCTCGGCGCCTTCGCCGTTCAAAGGGAGATCTATGTTGTACGAGGGGGCCATTGAGTGAATTCCGTGCCTAGGGTGAGTCCATGCCGCTCTATTTATCCAAAGGATGTTTAAGACATTCTAGGGAGCGGAAGTACGAGACAGAGCGCGGAAATGATTTATACCCGCGCACGAAAGCTCCACAAGTTAGACTTTCAGCTAGAGCAATGCAAGAAATTTCAAACCAGTGCTAGCGGCTAAGATTCAGATGACATGGGTCGATAAGCAGAGGCAACTTCACGTTGCAGTCACGACTCGTCACAAGTTGAGTCACAGTAGCACGTCACGTCCCTCGTCTTTTACCACAATCTGTCAGCCAACAAATCGTTCAACATGCAGAGACTGCTTCGGAAATAAACGTTCGATAAACCCTGGCTTTGTTCCAATTTTCGACTGCATTGCTACCGAAGAACATATGGACTGAGGGGGACAAGGCGCCTGCGAGCGCCTTCGCCAGCACGATATCCGTTCCTGAGGCCTGATTCCTCGGTTTCGCCGGACTGCTGTCGCATTCTATGGTCGACTTTGACGTTAATTCTTCACGCGAACCCGTACTGAAATAGTTGCACTCCGTCATAGACGCCTATCGCACTTACTTCTCGAGGGCAATCTGTCAACCCCGCTGAAAACTCCCGAACTATCGGCTAAGAATGGCAACGAAAAGACTTCCGACGCTGTCCGACCTACTTTTTACTTGGGTAGATCATACATCCTGTCATCCGATGCTGAAATTGTTCCTGAACCACCCAGACGGCTGCCAGTGCCTTCGCGGTACCTTCAGTATATAAACTATGGATGTGGATGCCAGCTTGCTTCACGCTTTTGCGTGTCCACCATGCCTGTCCTTTCAAACGTGCTATTTGCGCTCCTCCCTCTTGTGAGCTGTCCATTGGCGTTGGCCGTGATGGCATGCTGATTTTCGACCAGACTGTCGGCGCTCACACTCCTTCTGTTCTTTCTCGGAGTGAAATACTCCCCCGCCAAAGCAATCCCACCTCGCTTCCCGGAAACTGGTCATTGGTGGGATGCTTCACTGATGTCTCGACTGCCCGTACTCTAGCCGCTACGGCCACAGTTAGCTCCAACATGACCGTCGAAACCTGCATCTCCTTCTGTGATTCAGGCGACTTGATTTTTGCTGGGGTGGAATTTGGACAGTAAGTCCCGTATCTCACTTATTTCACGTCTATCATGGCATCTGAATTGCACCCAGGGAATGCTGTACGCCTTTTTCTCCGGTGCTCCCCAACCTTCTCTTCATACCCCGCAGATTGTGACTCGACGATCCAAATCCCCGGTGCCAGAGCCCCGCTGACCGACTGCTCTGAGCCTTGTGCCGGGAATCCCGCCGAGTTCTGCGGCGCGTCTGGGCGGCTCACCATCTATGCGAGCGGAGCGCCAAGCCCACTACTTGTCCCAGCACCAACAACGGGGTGGACGTACCAGGGATGCCTAACGTACGTAGGCTTGCTCAAGTTCTGCGCTGGCATCGATGTTTAACGCCACGAAGTGATAACACCGCCAATCGCACGCTCCCGGTGCCCATCAACGTCCCCGTTGGCGTGACGGCTGAAACGTGCACGGCGGCATGCCAGTCTGCCGCTGGTTACACGTTCGCCGGGCTAGAAAATGGGCATGAGTGCTGTGAGTGCATCACCGCAACCGTCCCCGTTGTTTGTAACACGTTCGTGTTAGGGTGCGGCAACGTCACCAACTCCATCGCGGAGCACGTCTCGGACGATGACTGCAGGGCGGTCTGCTCAGCTAACCACGCGGAGTACTGCGGGAACGCCAATCGTGTGGCAGTCTATGAGTTCACTCCTGAAGGAGATCCGCCGCCGCCGCCGCAGACATGCGCGGGAGATATCTCCAACTTCACCCTGCTTGCGGTGTTCAACAACCCCCCACTTGGTTCCCCAACCCAAGTCAAAATCCGAGCCATACTGGTGGAGCTTGTCCCTAATACTTTCTGGACAATTTTGTCGGTGCGTTTTGTTCCACTGGTCCAAAGAAGTGCCTATAAGCGTTATTTAGGCTTGCGCGACATGTTGCTCCGACTGGCCCTCCTTCTCCCTCCAAAACTCGGTCTTCTTTCCCCGCTCTGCTTCAAACCCCGTCCAATCGATGACCTCCATCGCCTCAGCGGATGGCGAATCTCCGGCGTTTGTCGCGTCAAGCCCACCCTTCCCAGGAGCCCAGGTGTACTGTGCTGCTGTCTGTATCTCCTTACCCATCACTTGACCCCCGTTACTCATCGTACTATGCAGGAAACGGCGGCCTCCGACAACAACAACCTTCTGCTCTCGTTTGGAGGCAAGACCGACTCGTGGTCGTTGTGCACCAACACCACGGCCAACGCGAATGGGCGCGTGGACCTGGTGTTCTCTCCCGTTACAAACCACCCACACTATGCCTTCTCTTCATGCAACGCGGTCACCCTCATGCTGGTAGAAGGGTGAACTAATTCCGACGTTGTCTTGAAGTTGTACGCTTATATATACGGAGCCGAGCCCTCTAAAATAGACTCAAAAATAGACTCTCGATAGTGTTTTGACTTGGAGCGGATTCACCTCTATGTACACCTCATCCCAACGCGATATATTCTGCTGGTCTGTGCGGAGCTCCGGTCTAGGGTTGTTTGCCGCCCTCGCATCCCCTTTCGTTCAATATTGAATTAAATCACGCGTCCCTCGCCTAACCGCTTTAAGCCTGTGCCTAGTTGGTCCTGTCGCGTAATCCTTCCTTCGCCTCTTATCACCATGTCGAAGTTCGACCCTCGAAATACCATCCCAGGGAAGCGCACCTTTGTCGGTCAGGATAAGCTACCTAAGCTGCCAATCCCGCCCCTGGAGGATACATGCCGACGATATCTGCAAGCACTGAAAGCACTGCAGAATGAGCATGAACATGAGCAGACGACGGCGGCAGTGAAGGAATTTCTGGAGAAAGATGGACCCCAGATTCAGGAGGTTCTCATCAAGTGGGCAGAGAGCAGAGATAGGTACGTTGTTCGCCGGAACTTGGGAGTCGCATTAATTTCAGCCTGCAGTTATATCGAGGAATTTTGGTGAGGATATGTTTTCGCTGTTCACCACGTCTCCAAGAGTGGACAGACCTGATCCCCGACGTTACATCTTCCTCTGCAAGGGAATTGACCCCTGTACTCATTTTATTATCAGGTATGAGTCCTACCTCTCCCACACGGATCCCGTAGTCTTGGCGTTGAATCCGTTCTTCGTCCTCGAGTAAGCCTGTTGATTTCAGCACACGTCCAAACTTGAATCTTGCACAGAGATGACCCCGCACCAGACCGCGGTGCCCAACTCCCAAGAGCAGCTGCGCTCATCGTCTCTTCGCTTGGGTTCATACACGACCTGAGAGCCGAGATCCTCGAGCCAGATAGCGTCCGCGGCATCCCGCTCGATATGGATCAGTACACTAGGCTCTTCGGCACCGCCCGAATCCCTACTGAGGTCCGTAGCGCCGCAGAGTCCTTGCCGATTAACTAAATAAAATATCGCAGCGAGGATGCAAGATGCACGCTAACCCCGAATCTCAGCACATCGTTGTCCTTCGACGAGGACAATTCTGTGGGTCTTCAATTTGTCTGAATATAGAAAAATCTCACTCGAAATGTAGATTGGTTTGATGTCCTCGACGACGAAAATCGACCCGTGCTCACTGAGCGCGAGGTTATTCGTAATTTGCAAGCAATCATTACAGATGCCGACAAGACGCATAGATCGGAGGTCTGTGCTTCATTTAACTTTACCACTGAAACTCATGCCAGCAGGTCGCGCGCAGTGCAATAGGTGTATTATCGACTGAGAACCGTAAGGAGTGGTCTCGTCTGCGTGCAGCCCTCTCAACCGACCCCAATAACGCGCCTTGCCTCGAGATTGTGGATAATGCACTGTTCATCGTGTGTCTGGACGATGCAGCGCCTGGTGATCTAGCGGAACTCTGCTCTAACTTCCTGTGTGGGACCTACGGGCTCGATGGCGGCGTGCAGATCGGGACTTGCACAAACCGTTGGTACGACAAGCTGCAAATCATCGTATGCGCCGACGGCGCGGCGGGAATCAATTTCGAGCACACAGGTGTTGATGGACACACTGTCCTCAGGTAAACTTATTCGTCCAATTCTTTTGTCGTCTTCCCAGGGTTGACTTTATGGCCAATTAGATTTGCAGCAGATATATTCACGGAGGGTCTGATGCTTCTCGCGCGCTCTATTAACCCCTCAGCGCCGACGCTCTTCCACGCCTCGCTATCCCCGCATGCGCGGGCATACAAGGTACGCGGAACTGGGAATGGCGCCGGATCGCCGCCACCACCGCCGATCGACACTACGCCCAAGAAGCTTGAATGGAAGCTGTCTTCAGAGCTGCGTATAGGAATCCGCTACGCAGAGACACGCCTGAGCGACTTGATCTGCCAGAACGACTGCCAGGCGCTCGAGTTCAAAGGTTACGGGAAGAACTTCATTACCAGCCATGGATTCAGTCCGGATGCCTTTGTACAGATGGCCTTTCAAGCAGCGTATTTTGGACTCTACGGTACAGCCGCGTCTTGATTCTCAAGCGAATGTGCATTTGAATATTTTATTTCAGGCCGGATAGAATGCGTCTATGAGCCTGCAATGACTAAATCATTTTTGCACGGTCGCACGGAAGCTATACGGTCGATTCAACCCCAGAGTGTTGAATTTACAAAGGTAGATATGGTTGAATTTCATACGATCAATCAAGCGCTCAATACACTGTAGACGTTTTATTCGGACGCCTCCCCTTCAGATAAGATTGCGGCCCTTCGCAAAGCATGTGAGCGGCACGTTGCCCTCACAAAGGAGTGCAGCAAGGGCTTGGGACAGGACAGGTTATAATTTTTTTTCGATTCAAGTTTACTCGCCAAATATTTACTATTCGTTCTTTTATTTAGGCATTTGTACGCGCTGTATTGTCTCCTCCAGCGCCAGTTGAACGGAAATCTCAACCCGTCACCTGACGACCCGGCGCCATGGCCGAAAAGCCCGAACCAGATGCCCGCCATCTTCACGGACCCAGGATGGACACTGATCAGTACGTCGATACTGTCAACATCGAACTGCGGAAACCCTGCCCTGCGGCTGTTCGGATTTGGACCTGTAGCAGCAGACGGATATGGTATTGGCTACATCATCAAGGAGGATGGGTTGTCGATGTATGTGTCCCAATTCAAATTGTGTCAGAGTCCTAATATTCGGTTTTCAGATGCGCGTCATCGAAGCACCTGCAGACGCGGCGATTCCTCGACACCTTGAGGGGCTACCTACATGATGTCCAACGGATTCTCATACAATTGCATCGAGATGCGAATGAGCGTCCCGCGCCCTTTGTTGACCACAGTGGGATCTTGCGGGATTCCAAGACTGGACGGGCAATCAACGGTTTTGCCGATGCGCCTTTAGATGATTCAGAGGAGATCGAATTCCGTACGTGCTTCAGTTTTTAAGTATACGATGGAGAATTGATTGAGCAAGACACAGCTGGGTATTCGTTCTTTGACACTGGCGACGTGAAGTTACTTGGGCAGCGCAAGCCCACTCCGTATTCGAATGTTGGTCAGTCGTGCTTTGATTCCGAGGCCTGGTTCGGTGAGATGAACATTATTTTCAGGCAAGGTTTTACAGATCGCTGAGTACTAATCGCGCAACCATTCCATATGCTCTTCATTTCCAGTTGTACGAATACAGACTAACCAATTTTCAATCGGGCATATCGGGTGTGAGGAAAGGACTCTGAGCCTCTCAGAGAAGACGAGGAACGGGTTTGAGAGCAAGTTGAAATTGGATTCAAGTTTGGTTCCAACTTCCAAGCAAAGGTCATTTCGGATGGGGCAGTATAAGTGTCCGAATTCCGAGAATTGAAGAAGCGAGTTCGGCGGAACGGATCCGGGTGCTGCTTCGAATCAAGAAAATTATCGACCATCGATTAATCGATACTACACATTGGTGATGTGACGGGTGTGACGGTTGAAAGCGTCTCTCCCTCAACTCTTTTGGCAGACTTTTGCAACTCTTGCCATGTCCCAGTCGAAATATAATGGGAAAGCGGTCCCGGTACGTCTCATATTTGAGTAGTATTTCATGAGTGTCTCACTCAATCCGCAATTCGGATTCATCTACGTAGTTGCCTGGGCCCGTACCACTGCCACCGTCCCGCGTCAGCGCGTCCTTGCGGTCTCCGGTTAATTTTTTTGCTAGACATCCTATCTTCTCCACACCACCCTCTTTCAAGCGCCGGAATCCCTTTCCCGATTTCACTCCAATATCTAAGCGGATTCGCTTGGATATCTCCCCGTCTGCTCCCACCGATGCTCTTTCTCAATCAACACCGACGGCACCAAATTTCGAAGCGATACTTCTGGAAAATAATCGAGATTTATGCTCAGTAAGCCTCATTTCGGTGAATTCGGACTCACTCTTCTTATTTCTTTTCGATTCCCAGAAAACTCGGTTTGAGTTAAGGAATCTCTTGACCGTCAACATAAAAAATAGGAGACAAAATGACGTTTTCATCGCAAATGGGAACCGATATGACGATCTTGTCGTCCTCACAGGGATCGGGTATTTCCGATTTTCTCTGTTCCATTTTCTGCTAAAATTTGGGTTTACAGTAATTTATACAGAGACCGAATAAATGCCATAAAAGCGGCCCTCGCAGCCGGCCCGTCCGTTCCCATCCCAGATGTACCATTGTGGATTTCCCCGACAGAAGAGGAAGGCGAGGACGTTGAATTCCCTCGAATTCCCGCAAAATACACGGAAGTCCTCAGACGTCGCTTCGGGATTAATAGTTTTCGGCAAGGCCAATTGGAGCCGGTTAAAAATACAGTTGATGGGCTGCGGGATACTTTTGTCCTCATGCCTACCGGGGCTGGAAAAAGTTTGTGTTACCAGCTCCCGGCAGTCATTGCGAACGAAAAGACCAATTCGGTGACTGTGGTTGTATCGCCACTGTGCTCGCTAATTGACGACCAAGTTGCGGCTCTGGCAGCTAAAGGCGTAGAGGCTGTGGGTCTCAGTGCGGATACCGACATGAGTATGCTCAAAAAACGGTTGGTTGATGGACGGTCCAAACCCGCGCTGATTTATTGCACCCCCGAGAAAATACAAAAAAACGAGCTTCTCTACCACGGACTTCGACACTTGCATAAACGGAAGCAACTAACATTGTTTGCAATTGACGAGTGTCATTGCATGACATCATGGGGGGAAGGATTTCGTAGCGAAGCTGTAAAATTTTGGTTTCAAACTTTGTTATTCATTTTCAACTGACGGTCATTTTTAGTATCAGAACCTTCATACTCTCCGGGATAAATTTCCCGGCGTACCAATCATGGCACTTACCTCGACGGCCACTCCTCAAAATATCCACAAGATTATGCTCAATTTGAAGCTGGATAATCCGTCAATAATTCGACAGTCGCTGAACCGACCCAATTTGACCTATCTCGTCAAACAAAAGCGGAACGAGATCAACGATCTTCTTGGTTTCATCCAGAACGGTCACGCAAACCATTCTGGAATTATCTATCGAACGGGACAAAAGCGGTGCGAACAACTCGCCAGAACCTTGAACAAACGAGGGATCACGGCAAAAGCCTATCACGCCTCACTGCCTAATAGAAAGAACATCCACACCCAGTGGAAGAACGACGAGTTCCGTGTTGTAGTCGCAACGGTAAGTCACGATGTAGCCCAATTTTTTTGTTTGTGTACTGTGAAGTGAGTAGCTTCAATGCATCCGAAAAGTCCCGAACCTTCGGCTCTTGTAAGATAGTTCGCCTGAAACTGTTCCAAACCCATACTTTCAGGAAGGCTTCAATTCGGCGGGAAGCGCATACGATTCTGGAACACTTTCAGGCGTACGACTTTTATCATGGAGCCTTTGGTTCTGGACTTTCGGATGCGCTGAAGCCACCCATTTTTCGGTGAGTTTGAATCAAGCGCTTGTATATTAAATATCATTCCAGATCGCGTTTGGTATGGGGATAGATAAAGCAAATGGTGCGCTCTTCATCCATATTTTACATTCCTAGTGCGACCGTTTTTGAGGTAGTTCGGTTTGTGGTTCACTACGATTTGCCCCAGAGCTTGGAAAGGTTCTTATATCATTCATTCTATTTTATCATTTCATAATACTGTGCGCAGCTATTATCAAGAAACTGGCAGAGCCGGCCGTGACGGCAAACCCGCCGATTGCTGTCTGTGTACGGTCATTTCGTCGCAGAAGATGGGTACATAACTCATCGGAGCTTCAGATTATAGCTTCCGAGATAAAAAAACCGTCCTGAGCTTGGCTCTGTCGAATGAAGACGACCGGGCCCAATTGTCCAATTGCAATGAACAGGTGTCGGCTATGGTGGATTACTGCGAAAACAAACTAGATTGTCGTCGTGTCCTACTCCTTCGGCATTTCGGGGAGGGGTTCGATCGAGAAGACTGCGGCGACGCTCAGTGTGACAACTGTGCAAAAGCGAACTCGCTCGTATCCAAAGACTTTTCCGCCCAAGCAGCTCTTGTAGTTGCACTGGTTCGCGCCTTTGATGGCCAAAGAATCACGGTGAAACAGTATATCGAGATGTTCAGGGGAGCGGACACAGAGAACACCCGTAAAAACGGGCGAAATCGGAGTGCCCAGTTTGGGGCTGGCCAAAAGTTGTCCCATGACGAGGCAAACCTCCTCTTTGATGCCCTGTTGCATCGGGGTGTACTAGTGGAACGCAGGGTTCAAACCAGTCGAGTCAATTACTCGTACTACCTGAAGGTATACCGCCCACTTTTCTCGAATCATTCCAATAGTTATAAAACATTTAGGTCGGAGCAAACGTCGAGAACAAACCGAAGGTTACTATCACCTATCACAAAAAGAGCCACTAGTATTCTCGATCTCTGCATTGGAGCACAAAACCGGTTAGTTGTTGGGCACAATCATACTAGTAGCGGGTCTATTTCTTTATGTTCATGGTGTGCATTCGCGACCCTGGCTTATACAGCATTGTCTCCTTGACTGGCCCAGGGTGTACAAGACATATTTCAACTCGGTTTATTTATCCAAATTTGAGATGCCTGCTGAGAGGCTGTGAGCGGTGGTCAATGCAACCGGCAGTGCAAAAATTCAACCAGAGTCACATGACTGGTTCAATTTTACTGATCAACCAAGTACAGCAGCGACCATTGCTCGAGAGTCAAGATAATTTGTGCCACCACGCAGGAGACACCACAAAATGCTTCGATTCAGAGAAAAGTGCATACAGGACGAGTTTTCTAAGTCCATTTTTTTCATTCCGAAATTTCATACATACTCGCTGATACTTTCAGGAAATTCAGAGGACCATGCATGAACACAGGGGATTGTTGACGGCTTAAACTCCTGGGACTTAGGAGATCTGGACAGAGCATGAATACGTGAAAGGCGTATCATAATCATTCAATCGTGATCGCAACGCAGAATCACGACCACGTGTCAATGGATTGATCGCGTTCACAAGTCGCGTCAGAATTCAGGCTGGGTGTTGTACCTTAAAAATGCCTATTACAACGCAATAGAACGTCGCAGAGCGCATATTGTCCACATAGAAAGGAAGCTGCTCAATCTGATCTTGTATCTACAAGACGTGCTGTAAACTTGATTGAAGCGGTCGGCTTCAGTACAATGGAATTTCTATCGCTTACGAGGAATTTATTCCAACTTTCCCCGGCTTGCCGTGAGTGAATAACCTCACACATCGGAGCCATCTTCGGAAGCCGCTCGCTTGGTGCCTCTTCCAACGGGTAGTACCACCGCTGCCACATAGCTCAGATACTTAGATACTGTCTTCCTCATGCGGCCTGGATTCGTTTCCAGTGTGTTTAGCCGACTCCTGAATATGCTCCTTCCAAGTGATTGTCGTATCCCTAAATCGAGGGCTATAGAACGGAATGGATGTCGTGCTTTGATAGTTGATCCATTCAGCATCTGTTCCCTTCAGGTCGACAAACAGCTTCTTCGACTTGGAAGAGCGAGAGGTGTCGTCGTCTTCTTCCTCTTTTTCCTCTTTTCCTCCCGTCGGCTGTACCCGGGTGTGTTCGAGGACGGTGTCGACATGCATTTTCGTCACTGGGAAGACATCGGCGCTGGACCGCGACTCGTGGATGCCGCCGGTGAATTCATGTCGCGATGCAATCCACCGAATCAACACGGGCAGCAGTTTCACGTCCCCACCGGTTTCGGCTGCTGCAGCACGCAGTACTGCGTCAAAACCATTCAACTCCGCAGTTCCGGCGGAGTAGTCGTGCTGGAGTAGAATCCCGTACGGTTGCTTCAGCTGCACAAGCAGGTCCTTGATTCCGCGGCACAAGGCCACATCGACGGGGACTTCCGGGGTATCTAGATGCTGACGGAAGATTTTAACGCAATGACCGCGCGATATCCACTAGCGATCTCTCGCACGGAGTGCTCGACGTCGGGATAGAAGGCGACCCACGATCCAACATACGCCCTGTGATGAGTCCGCTTCCCTCCTTTGCTTTTGACCTCGAAAGCTCCTTCCCAGGGCCGGTCAGTGGTGCTGGAATTGTCCCCAAGACCGACGAGAAAGGTCCCGACCAGATCGGTCTCAGGTGTGTCGCGATGGGCCTTGAACTTCCCGCCAGGACCGTACAGATGAATCTTATACGGTTCCGCACGGACATGCGTGGGGAAGAAATGGGTACTCCAAATGTTTTCTACCGCTGCGATGAAATCGGGAGCGACGCTGAACTCGCTGGCGAGAATTTCGCGCGCGTCGCGTACATGGGGATCGACCTTGGTTTCCTGCGCTTTGACGTCGCCGTATCCCGAGATCGCCCCCGCTTCGTACCATCTGCGCAACCGCTCGGAAGCGGCATCTTTATCTTCCGCCGCATGGGTCACTCTGATATCACCCTTGTATTCACAGTCTGTGCGGGTGATGGTTAAGCGGAGCGGCACATCCTCCTCCTCGGAGTCCTCCATATTGCCAGACGCGACAGTCGCCATGTACTTGTTCTGCAGGTCGAACAATTCCTCCATGACTTGCTCTCCAATCTTCCAAGTCGGGGTTTGTTTAACATGTACAGCCAAGTCATTCAAAGACCTGAACACACCTTCTCGTCTGAGGTTGAAGAGCCGGAGTCTGAATCATATTCTTGGTGATCGTCTTCAGCCCATTCAGTAAGCTTCGAAAGACATGTACCGATGGGCGTTAAATAAACGGCAGCATTATCGAGGGCTTCTTTAAGGTCAATCGCTGTGCGGAGAAGAGTAGGAATGGGAGTCATGGTGGTGGGCGCAAAGGAGTCGGCAAGCAAGAAACGCCGTGACTGTGAATGTGGGGCCCAACAGTTCAACAGTTGCGGACATCTGCTTCTGGAAATGTGATCGTCGCGCCCTTCGAACTCTCGAAATAAAAAATGAGAATATGCGGCGGCCGTGCCAACACCTGAAGCATTTATTTGAGATGCGTTGAGATAATGATTGGGAACACACACTGGTTAAGGATGGGGTCGTGGGCCATGAAATGTAACGTCCTGCGCTGGCACAAACTCGTTCATGAGCGTTTTGGAATGGTTATTTGAAAAGGAGGGAAGCACACTAAGCCATTTCCGAGTCCTCCGTGAAACCGCTACTCTTCAACCCTCTTCAACCAGAGTCTCTATGCTCTTACCCAAGTCACCCTGCGCGAGGGCGTGTCGTCCCCTCGGTGGTACCCTGGTGTGCCCGGCGGTGGTACCCAAGAGCGACTGTGATGACAAGGACGGGACGCGTCGCACTCGCTGCTTGTATTGGCATTGGCGTCTAGATCGGGGTAGTAATTGGGCTTCCCCTACTCAGGCTACTGCTGCTGGCGCACCGCATCCGGATGACTCCTGGGCTTGAGCTCTGCTCCCCTTTCTGTCATCGACGTTAACAAAGGAGATACAATTGTCTTTTTTCAATTGTTTTGTTGGATTCCGCCACAAGAACGGATCAACAGCGCTCCATCACCAAATCGGGAAAGAAAAGGTTTAGCCGGTGTGAGGATCGTGATTCTGTCACAACACTTGTCAGTGCTCACAACCGTTTACGACCGCTCGCAACCACTCTACAATTCTTTTCAACTGATCGTCTGTGCGCATAATTGTTGGGCTCAGTAGACAAGGGTATACAAGGGCTCATAAATATTGTATCTTATCGTGATAGTGAAACAATTACAGTTTATCACGGGTCAATGATACAAACAAATTGAGTTTCGGTTTTGTGCTACCTTGGAGTCAATTCTGGGAAGTCTGAGGATGCTAATACTAATGTATGTCCCTCTAGACTGTTCTCCTGAAGTTTGGAATTTTTCTCGGTATCGTTTGAGCGTAAACGGGAAAAAGATGTTGTATCATTGACCTGTAGGCTCGAAATCAGTGCCAAACAATGACCAAACAACCACTTTGCCTCCTCGATTCGTAGACTCCCGAAGCCTCCGTTGACCCAAATTGTGCTCAGAGTGTAGTTGATGCATTACTTCTACGGCATAGAACAGGTTTGAGTGCCAGATGTCCCTTGGATCTCGAGAAAAAAGTTGTATCATTGAATAGGATGTATCATTGACCCGTGATAAACTGTATTATTTGACATCGCGATGCCTTCTGAGCGCCCACCTGCCCAGCGCCCACGATGTAAGTAATGGAAGAAAAAAACCATCAATGCGAGTCATGATTCATCAATCCTCCGTTCTTCTGTAAACCACACATTCCTCCGAGTCTTTGGCGTCTCTTATCTTCGCATGCCCTGGGGAGGTGTCAAAAGTCCCAAGAAAGAATATAACCGATGAACTAAAGGTATCGCAGACAGAGTGCTACAGAGTGAGCATGAAGCGCGGAAAGTTTTGTGTCAAGTCTTTTAAAACTCCGCCGGTTTCGCACGGAAGCGTTTGACAGATGGCAACGGGTGGCGTGACTTTTTGATTTGGTTCGTAGCTCTTTCTTCTCCTCCCACCCACCTTCCCCTTCTACTGTATCCTTGCGCCTGAATCTTCCTCTCTACCATCCTATTTGAGCCTACATCCCACCCGTCGTCCGTCTCAAGAGCGCTACCATTCCGAAAGCACGCTGGCTGTCGGGTTCCTCAAGCAAGTCAAGACGGCGAAATGCCATCCCATATCATTGCCTGCGTCTGCGCCGACAAGTCTCAAGACTGTGACGGGAGGGGATTTTCTTTGGATGCAGTACATATGGTGTGTCGACCCTGTGTCAGGTTCGCAGTTCGTGGATCGCGTCCTTTTCCCTCAAGAGCATATTCCTGTCAAGACGTTGTCAAGACGTTCTCCACCCTCAAGACGTTCCCCGCCCCCAAGACGTTCTCCATCCTCAAGATGTTCTCCTCCTCAAGATCCCCTCTCCCCAGTCAAAATGTTGATCCCCCTCAAGATCTGCCTTCAAACCCGTCCAACGAACCCGTCCCTACGTTGCTCTTTCAGATGCTTCTCACAGGCTTGATCAAGATGGTGCATCTGACTACCGCCAGTTCTGAATTCCCACCTGGGCCTGTCGCGCGCCATGAAGTCAATCGGCTTCTCGATCGGCGGACCCCGTAAGTTTATCTCGCAGACGTGGCAGTATCTTCTAACCTCCATTTGCAGGAATGTATTTGGAACCACCCTGCGGTGGTCTCTTCACGAAGGACCTTCCCGCTTGGCCACGTCATCGGTGGCGATCATGAGGGCTGCTCACGCCGCTCAGAGACTGGTGTGTAGCATAGGCTGTGTAATTCAGTCTGTGGCGCCTCTGCATCCGTCGAAATATATATATATACGTCTGCGATTATTCTGCCCTGTGAGAAATTGAGCAAATACTGGAAATTGAGCAAATGCTGTTCGAATACTGTCCTTTCTGGTGACACATGCGCGATGCTCGTCGGCGCTCAGAAGGGTAGATAAACACTTATCTGCGGTATGACCTTTGCCAAACTTCACAAGAATACGTCGTTCGACGATCACCACACAGGCAGAATTTCGATTACAACCGCTCGTGATACTGCTCACAATAATTGCGAGGTTTGTACGGATTGCGTGAATCACAACCGCTTATCTGCGCTCGCAACTTTTTTCCACATTTGGTGATGTCATCCAAATGATCAGATCCGCTGTGCTCTTTTGTTCGCCGAAATCCGACTCGCCCACCGCATCGCTACTATTAACCATGATAAATCGGCGTAAGTACAAGTAATTTCGCAGAGCCGCTCACTGCAAATCCGCTTGTGGTAGGTTGTGGTTCGAATAAACACAGCAAAGGCACAGGTACTGCACAGGTCCTACACAGATTCCGATCTCATTGATCGTAGGTAACGTTAGAACCCCGTTGCGAGGGGCATTACGGAGCTGGGAACCGACTGTATATAAGGCGTGGAAGGCGAGTGGGAAATTACATTCGCTTCTCAGTTCGCTCCAAGGACATGCCGCGGTTTTCAGCGTCCTTTCTTTCTCTTCTTTTTTTTCACCTTGAACTATGGGCGGTTTCTGCTAAACCCGGCCGTCGGCCGCAGTACACGGTGGACGAGGACAACAATATCGTAAACAATTATAATGACCGCGTGAGTCGTTAGTTTACCTTCTCGTCGGTCGGCGTCCCTTTTTGACACTCCTCAGTACACCGTGAATCTCACTGTTGCGGGGACGTGTAAGTTCGGGGGGCAAATGACGCGGACTCCAAATAACGTGTTTCCTAGCGGTTAATGTCATGCTGGATACTGGGAGCACGGACATGTGGTACGCGCATGCTCCGTCGTCCTTCATGCCGAAATAATCATTTCTGTCTGTTTCAGGGTGGCACCGCCGGGGGGGATATCCGGCACCTTCAACAATACGGGCGCGTGCGCAGCCATATTCTACGGTGACGGAAGCAACTTTGTGAACGGCTCTGTCGGTCTTGGACTCGTCGAAATCGCCGGGTTTTCGATCCCCAATCAAGGTTGGACTGCACGGTCTTTGTTCTATTGGACACAACTCACAAATGTATTTGTGCTATTGTAGCTTTCATCAACGTCACGAACGTAATATACACCTCCATCCTCGCTGTTTTTCCGGCGCTAACTCGGATCCCGTTGTAGAGCGTTGGCGAGGAAAGCGATCAAGCTTCCGGCGTTTTTGGTCTGGTCGGGCTTGGGTTCGACGGCCCCCAGGGCTCCATCCCAGCCTCATTGACGGCTGCAGGATACAACGGAACCGACGTGGGCAAGGCGGTTCTAACCAGCATATTCGCTCAAAACTCAAGCAACGGCGACTTCTTCTCGTTCTCCCTATCCCGCGTCGGAGACATCGACGACAGCGCCGACGCGTCGTTGGTGATAAGTGGCTACGACCCGAAATACGCGGCAGTTCAATCCGCACCACTGTTGCCCCAGTACCCCGTTGCCAGCGGGCGGTGGGGCGTCTTGACTGACGGGATCTCCGTCGGCGGATCTGATATCCCGTGGACTTCGTTCGGTTCGGATGTGCCCACGGGCCAGGCCGCGGTCCTCTTTGACACGGGGACCACCAACTTCCTCGTTCCAGCTGTGGTTTGTCTTTCTTTGTCTTTGACCTTTGTTTTTCGCTGAGCACTGGGCATTTGCGCAACCAACCAGGTCCGAGACGCGATCTATTCCGCCGTCCCTGGGGCAGTCCTTGCCAAGAACTCGGCTATACGTAAATACCTCCCGTCACTTTCAAACATTCTCCACTCACCATCCATCCCCTACCCTAGCCAATCTGAAGTTCAGCGAAGACGACGATGTGTGGGTTGTTCCCTGCCAAACCGCCGTCAACATGACGACCAGGTTCGCGTACGTCCTTCCTTTGTTTTCCGTCCGAGAATTCGCGGACTGAGCATTTAATTCAAAACAGGGGTCAAGAGTTCCCCATCCACCCTCTGGACCTCACCGATATGGCGTTCCTCGTTGGTCCCGACGGGAACAATTGTGGGTCGCAGTTATTCGAGGTTCGATGTGATCCTGGCTGATGCCAGATTTTCTTTCAGACACGGTGTGCGTTGGCTCTGTCACCAACGGCGGACAAATTCTGGGTGTTGGGCTCGATGCCTTGTTCGGCGATTCCTTCCTGCGCAACGTCTATTCCGTGTACGTTTCCGATCTTCATAAATTCAAACCGCTGCGAATCCTTGCGCTCATTCATTTTTGGGGGCAGCTTTTCATTCGGAAATGATACCACTCCACCCCACGTTCAACTTCTATCTGACACCCAAACCGACGCTGCTGCAACTGACTTTTTCGCTGTCCGGGCAGAGCTCCTGGTAAACAGCCCTACCGAGCTCGCTCCGCAGGACATCATCAACCTCTTCGACGGCTCCTCGTCTACTTCCGCGTCCGCGTCCGCCTCCCCGACCGCCCCCGCCACCTCCGGCTCGACACCCGCCGACTCATCCACACCGACCGACCTACCCGCCTGCACCGTCCCCGCCTCCTCCGACTCCCTCGCCAACGCCAGCAATGGCAAACCCGCGCTGAACCTCGCCAGTGACTCCAGCTCTTCGTCCAGCACAACAACAGACAAATACGGCCCCGTCATCGTGGGCCTCCTCGCCGCAAACCTCGTCCTCCTCCTGCTCGTCGCTTTCCTCGGTGTCATGAACTACGTGCGGGGCGGCCGGACGGCGGGCCCGTCGCGCGCGCTGAATCCTTCGTATGTGCCTGTGAAGCTGAAGGAGGATATTCACGATGGGCCGAGGTCGTCGTTCTCGATGGCGGATCATACGGCGTATTCTGATTAGTGCTATATCTATATCTATATCTACTACCCATTCATTACCATGGACTGCTACATACTCACTGCACAGCACAATACTCACCGCAATGCGATTCTACAGTCGTAGGGCAACAACTTCATTGTTGAGCGGATAAAGTCAACCACAATTTGTACTTATTTATGCCTTGGTTCAACTTTGGTTGAACCTCAAAGTTGGTTGGAAAGTAGAGCACACAAACCAAGCTTAGACACATAAATAATGAGTTTTCCTATGTACTCAACATCCCAAATGCAAATTCAAACAAGCCCATGGAACTCCGCAAACGGATCGTCCTCGACAGTGACCTCACGGATTTCGACGGTACCGCGTATGAAGCGCGCAGCGCGCGGGCCCGCGAGGTGTTCAACGAATGCGAGGGCCATGTCGCCACCTGGATATTCGAAGCGATTTCAGTCTACGTGCAATTCGGTGTGAATGAAGGAACGCACCTGCTGTGACGCCAGAGCTGGTCCAGACGTTGCTATAATAATCAGAAGACAACCTGAATGAGGATAGACGACGCGTATTGATTTGTAACCCACCCATCTACAACCCAGCGCGCCTTCGGGACCCACTGGATATCTTTCGGGGTGGCGCCCTTGACATCACATTCCGTTAGTCGAAGGAATTTGACCTGGATTGAATTGAGAAACGTACCACAATAGCGCGATAAAACGCTTTGTTCGTGGTCGCCTTCTTGCCGGCGAGTAGCCCCGCGAACGCGAGGTACACAGCGCCGCCGCAGACCGACATGATATACTTCGCCTTCGGCGCCTGCGAGGCAATGAACGGTATCAAGCCCTCGGGCACCTTGTGGTCGCCTGACTCGAAGTCCGGGATCGGACCTGCGAATTCAAGGTTGATATCAGTCAGTCATGGAATGAAACGGATATTAATTGGAAATGGAAGAACCAGCAGGGACCCAGATGATGTCGTACTGTTTGCCGCTGGCCATGGCCGCGGCGTAGGTCGTGGTGGGGTTGAACGTCGGCGCACTATCGCCGTGTATCGAGACGACGGGGTCCATTGTCGGCGAAAGGTACTCAAATTTGAAGCGGTACGGCACTTCGCCCAGGCCTTTGCTGAAGAGCGGGTGGTCCGCGTTGTTCAACCCGGCAAGGATTTCGATGTTGGGAATGAAGTCTGAGAGGGTCACGCCGTCGGAGACGCACACTGCGATGGCGAGTGTTTCGGGCATGTTTGAGATGGTGTTGGAATAATTGGGCTGTGTGGTTAGTTTTTGGAGGTGAGGTTGGGCTGGTTGGGTCGAGATTAAATACTGTCTCTGTCTGGCTGGAGGTAAGCATATGTTGTCAACCCGCTGGGACGCCGAGCAGGCGCCGAGAGGGCGCGTCTTCTGTGCGCGCAGGCAGCCGGATTGCTACAGGGGCCAGACTTCGGGAGTGGAATCGAAGTTGATTATTAATGGCAAAAGTCGATTATTAATTGACGACCATCTAAACCGCAGTTGACTTCTTGACAGATTAGAGTTGCGGATTATCTGATAAACAGAGAGTAAGGGCCTGCCGAGTGAACGCGTACACTCCGGACGAGCATACTTTTGAACGGCCTGGGAGTTGGTAGACCATTTGCGGTATAAGGGTTGCAATTGCTTGAAATGCTGCAATCGGGATCAGAAGTATTTCAAGACACATTGAAAGCTTTTCAAGTTGAACCTTTATTATTCCAACCTAGCAGCACAGGCGCAGTAAAAACTAGCGCCGACGACATGTTTGATTCCCGCACTGTAAGGCAGTCAACTTCAAATGTGGTATCATTAGACTCGAACCAGTCCACGGCGCGTAAAGCTCAAAGATAGTCGTTTGATCAAGCGGCCGAACACATCCCATTTATCGACTGTCATGAATTGTTAGAATAACGACTGGTTCGAGTCTAGGTATCATGAATAATCGTTGATCTGTTCCGCAGTAGAAGGCTGGAAGCAAGCAAGTACATAGTACTCTGCCGTGTCGAATTCAGTAAAAGGCGCGAGCAATATGGCATACGCACGGTGGGATGCTCGGTGACACGTTCAACCAGGCTCTAGCCTGCCTGGTGCCATAGTACTCAGACTTGAAGCTGAGTTGAACTTCAGTGGAGTCTTGGTCACTTCACTAGGAACCGAACGAGCGAGCCACAGATTCTCGAGCCACAAATCGTTTTTTTCGTACGTTCGCGTTCCTCGGGGACTTGATGTGCGGAGCTTGCAGACATTCCTCCTCGAGGCGATCCATTCACTGTCGAGCTACGCCGAGACTTTTGACCGAGACCTTTCAAAGTTGTGTAGCGCGCAAGTAGCGCGGGCCGCGTGCATTCTGTGTCACAAGACGGAGGGCGCAAGCGGCTTGACGGCTTCCGTTAGACTTGATCGCGGATTCCCGAGTGGCAAGTAACCACGAAGTACCTCCAGGTAGCAGGTGTCCGCCACGTAGCGCTCTTTCTCTCACCTCAACTATCACCTCCAGTTCTCGACCGATGTTATCCCGCACTAGAATGCTGCGAGCCAGCCAGTTCTCGTCGGCAAGACTCTCGAGCCCCGCCATGCTGTCCCGGACGTTCTCGACGACCCTACGAGCGCGTAAGTGGTGTATTTTGCAGCTCTACTCCGTGCGATTATTCCCCGGGCTCGTCTGAGCCGGATAGCACGATGTGGGGTAAAGACGTACTGACGGGCTTCTAATTATACTTGGCAGGGAACGCCATGCAGAAAATCGTCGTGGCCAATCCAGTGGTCGAGCTCGATGGCGACGAGATGACTCGCATTATCTGGAAGGTACCTGTCTCTCCTATGTGTTATCCGCGGGTGTTCTAACCATCTCAGAAAATTCGCGAAGAAGTACAGGGACTCGTATCTTATCTGGCAATTGTCCTGACTATCAGCAGCTTATTCTTCCGTATCTTCAACTGGACATCAAGTACTACGATCTGGGATTGGAGTACCGCGACCAAACGAACGACCAGATTACCGTGGAGGCTGCCAATGCCATTCTGGAGCACAAGGTCGGCATCAAGTGCGCGACGATCACCCCGGACGAGCAGCGCGTGGAGGAGTTCAAGCTCAAGGAGATGTGGAGGAGTCCTAATGGCACCGTACGTTCACATTATCTCGATGGCAGAACCTGTCTCGTTTTATAACGGTACTTAACATGAATCTAGATCCGCAACATTCTCGGTGGTACCGTCTTCCGAGAACCCATCATCGTGAGCCGCATCCCGAAGCCCATCCCTGGCTGGGTAAAACCAATCGTTATCGGACGACACGCGTTCGGCGACCAGTACCGCGCGACAGACTTCATCGCGCCTGGGCCTGGCAAGCTGCAGCTGGTCTACACGCCCAAGGACGGGTCCCCTGCGACCACCCTTAATGTGTATGACTTCGTCGGGAGAGGTGTCGCCATGGCCATGTATAACACTGACGAGGTGCGTTACATCCTTCCAGTATCATGGGTGGGTGCTCATTGAACACTCGTAGTCCATCACTGGCTTCGCGCACTCCTCGTTCAAAATGGCGCTCTCAAAGAAGATGCCACTCTTCATGTCCACGAAGAACACCATCCTCAAGAAATACGACGGTCGCTTCAAGGACATCTTCCAGGAGATTTACGAATCGTGCGTCTCCGCCCCTCCCTCTTTTTTTGAAATGGAATATCACATTAACCTGTGGGCACAGGCACTACAAACCCCTCTTCGACGATGCGGCGATCTACTACGAGCACCGTCTTATCGACGACATGGTCGCGCAGGCAATTAAATCATCCGGCGGGTTCGTGTGGGCGACGAAGAACTACGACGGCGACGTGCAGAGCGACATCCTCGCGCAGGGCTTCGGATCCCTCGGCATGATGACCAGCGAGCTCATCACCCCCGACGGGCAAGTCATCGAGTCCGAGGCGGCGCATGGTTGGCATCTCCTCCCTCCCTCCCTCTTATCGCACGGGCTAACAATGACGATCCACGGCAGGCACCGTGACGCGGCACTACCGCGAGTATCAGAAGGGCAAAGAGACCTCGACCAACCCCGTCGCCTCCATCTTCGCGTGGACACGCGGCCTGCTGCACCGCGCGAAGCTCGACGACAACGCGCCGCTGCGAGTCTTCTGCGAGGCGCTCGAGGCCGCGTGCGTCGAGGTTATCGACAAGGACGGGATCATGACCAAGGACCTGGCGCTCGCGATCCATGGGCGCGATATGAAGCGCGAGCATTGGGTCATTACGGATGTGTATATGGATGCGGTCAAAGTACGTGCCGTCCCCCCGCTTGTATATTGTATTGAATGATAGCTGACGACGAACGACGTACAGAGCAAGCTGCAGAAGAAGCTAGATGCACGGGCGAAGTTGTAATTAGCGTTAGAGAGTTGGGCGCATGTAAACATTCCCTCTATCCACCAATTCAGTTTCGAGGAGTTTTTGTTTCGGCTTGTGCGTTGTGTGCTTAACCTCCAACAGGGCTGAAATCGTTTCGTGACTTGCAAGTTCAAAGGGAGTCTATCCCGATTCGTGTGATGCCAGGCCAAGTAACCCAGGGATCGCACTCGCGTTTCTACCAGGTAGCCCCCGTCTCGGCGCCCCTTCCAAAGTCATGGTGGCGCACATCTTTTTTTGTTGGACCGGGAGTCTACCCTCCTCTAACTTGCCCACCAGTGCAATTCCCTCCAGCCCACAGACTTCTCTCACACTTTGGAATAGTCTTGACATCTGCGGGGCGGTGCGAAGGGCCTTTTCGGGGACGTAGCAATATCAGAACAAGGTCATCGTGAAGAGGAGGTGTAGCTAAGGCATCGCCTCTGCGCGATGGGCATGCTTCGGGGTTGCTTCGGAGCAACACTTGCAAGCCTCGCTGCCATGGCTGGGCATACTTATAGCGATGGAGACGATCGTTATGAACGCGCGAACCCGGAGACAACACCTAAAATGCCGACTGGGAACCGGCGGAAAGGCAACAAACTATAAGTAGGTGTACCGTCCGCAATTGCATGGACTAGTCTACGAGCCCTGGATTTGGAATGTGTATCCTTCACTCATCCCAATTTTCGCGCCGACTCTATCGACACCGGTTTACTTTGTACCCGGCAACGATCCATGCCTTATAATAATCGTGTTCTCTAAAAGACAAAACCAGTAGATGTAGAGCGTACACAGAGCATGTATGACAGATAGGCAGAAAGAACTACACGAGAGAAACTAGCCGGCCCGCGGTGACTACACACCCAGACTTGCGAGCTCTCTCCGTATCTCCGCTTCACCCTCCATCTTCTTGAGCTGTGTCGCCTCCAGCCGCTCGCCTCGTTTGGCCTTCTCCTTAAGCTCGTCGATAGCCTTGAGCTACACACGTATGCATGAGCGCACAGTTATTGAGGTAAGAAGGAAATAAAGTACCTTCTTGTTAAGATTCCGCGCCTTCTTCGCAGCAGGGTCTAATGCGCCGTCCAGCCCACCCGTGAGCGGCGACTCCCCGTCGACGGTGAGATCCGGTGGCGGGATATACAGCGTCCCGTTCCCGTTCCCGTTCTGCAGTTTGCCATTCGGCGCCTCAGCATCCTCGCCGTTCACAGGTGTCACCTCAATCGAAGGCCGACCCGCATCCTCGCCCAGCTGCTCCCCATTCGCCGCCCGCTCCCCTCGCTCACCCTTCTCCTTCCGCTTCCGGTTCTCTCCCTGGTTCCCGCCCTGGTTCTGGTTCTGGTTGTTCCCCTGACCCTCCTCTCCGTCCTTCTTCCCCTTGCGCTTCCGGTTCTTCTTATCCCCGCCGTCTGGCCCTCCCGGACCCGGACTCGGCGTGTGCGGCGCCCCAGGCACATGCCGCCGGGCGCCATTCTGCCCGCCGTACCCTCCACCTCCGTTCCCATTCTGATACCCACCACCGCCGTTCTGCGGGCCTGCACCGGGCGCCGGGCTGCGGCTGTACATCCGCGGCGGCGTCGCGGTCCCGTTCGTAGGCACGCGCGCCGCACCGCCCTCGTCCTCGCGCTTAAAGATCGCGGGCGTCGCGAGGCCTCGTGCACCGGGCGGTCGGTAAGCACCTGCAGGCCGCGTGGGCACGGGCTTCGCGATCGCAGCGAACTCCTGCACGCTCGCGCTCGGAGTAGGGGCTACAGGCAGCGCCGGCGCGAAGGGCGCGACTTTGTCAACAGGGGTGGGCCGCCATGACGCCTGGTAAAGCTCTTCGATAAGCTGCACGTGCATGAGCGGCCCAGAGCAATGGAAGATCTTAATGCCGTTGTCGACTCGCAGGCGTGGGGAGAGAGTCGCGGTCATGAGGAAGCGCCCGTCGGGCGACCAATCGCAGTAGGACGTGTTGGGCGCGTCGATCGTGCAGACCTTGGCAAAGGTCCGCCGGTCGAAGATATCCATTTTGCCAGCAAGATTGCCGAACCCTGCGAGGGCGATTAGGCGGCCTTGAGGGTTGAAGCATATAAAATTGTGTGGCGAGGCGCCAAAGTCGTATATCGTGCGTACTCGCTGGTCAAATAACATGGTCTTGGCGGGCATAACTGAGAAAAAATTAATCGCCGCAGACATCGGGCACGAAGAGACTCACATCCGTAAACGACCCCAAACTCCTTTGAGGTCGGACTCCATGCGAAGTCGTGGATCGGTCCTTCCTTATCCAGCGTCACTCTGCAATCAAAATTGCCAGCGGCGCTGAGAAGGTACATCCCCGTCTCCCCGTAGTAACTCTTATTAGAGTTGTCGACCTCGGTCTGCGTGAGTAACAGAACCTGCGTTCCCAGATCATTCCATTTGATCTGAGCTCGGTCCGCCTTGAAGAATGTCTTTTGGCAGGTGGGCGGGCTGTTGAGGGAGAGCAGGCCATAGATTCTGATACTCGCCGGTTGACCCTTTGAGAGAGATAAGAAAAAGAGCGGAGCGGGGTCGTAAGACACACCTTTTTCTCCGCGACGAACACCGCCACAGAAGGATTAAGGCCGGGGCTCAGCGAGACGCTCGTGGCGCCTTCGACCTTGAGCTTATCGACGACCCCCTTCGACCACTCAGAGGGGCGGAAGACCTGAATCTCAGAGCCAACAAGCCGGATTGCGTGCGACTCGGAGATGGTATATTGGAGGTCCCAGCCATCCTGGCCTTTTTGGGTGAAGGAGATGAGCTCGTCTCCGGTGGAAGATGAAAACACGCGGAGATTTTTGTGTTGCGACCCATCTTCGAGTTTGACAGGGCGCTCCCACGTCGAGAGATAAGTACCGCGCGGCGAGAACTTGATATCGGCGACGTTGGGGATGGGGAGGTCCAGGAGAAGTTGGGCTCCCTCTGCTTGGAAGATCCGCACCCTACATTAAAAAATGGCCATGAGCATCTTGTACCGCTCACATGGATGGAAGGAATCTCACACAGTGGGCAAGGCATATGCGTACAATCGTCCGTCAGCACTATAGTGGTAGATCCGCGCGGGGACGTCTGGGACCTCGAAGTTGGGCGCAACGACGTAGTCCGGAGAGCCGCCGACGAGGCCAATCGATTTTTGTGCACGGACTAAAAAATTGGGGTCAGATCGCGTTATTGTCGAGGTGGAAAAACACCGAGAAAGAAGAAATGATATGAATAGCTCGGTAGATCAGAGGCGATGCACAAGGGGGGCAACGTGGTGCATTAACGAAAACCACAGCAGCAAGCTATAACTCTTCCCGACGGCACGAGACTTGGGAGGGGCACGAGCATTTCTCCCAAGATGGCTACGTTTCGCCGTCCAGGCCCACAAACGTGGCAAGGCGAGGTGATACGCGACAGTCGGAGAGGACGTGGCTTGGTCCCCTCTCATAGCAAGCATGCATATCTCTGTCCAGGGTTTCCGCCACAAAAACGACCTCGAAATGCGACATGTCGGTCTTCAAAGGTCGGTGCAAGACCATTCTGAGGGTGGAGAGGCATAGCTTCGTGGCCCCGATAGCAGATGACCCCCAACGTGATTCCCGAAGCCCGAACGACCCCCGCTCAGGAGGATTGCACCACCCGAAGATAAAAAACGGAGAGAAACGGAGTCCAAGAACAAAGTGATGCACTAACATGCATATTGCTGGGAGAGTTCTGTAGCCATTGCGAGTGTCTTGAGGTGGGGCAGAGGGGAGAGGAGAAGCAAGTTAATGCTTCGGGATGGAGGGAGGAGGAAACCAGGTAACGCCGAGGTCTTTGACAGTATTTGGCTACAGCCTTCATGGACTTCGCCGCCGCTGCGCTTTCTCAGACCGAAATAGTCTAAAAACCAAAATTGACATAATTCTCTCGATGTTCGGTCTACGCTGGGAGCCCCAGACTTGTTTCCGCGTTCACCTTGGCTTTCAAGTTTTCCGTTCAATTATACTGCTTGGAGGTAACTTGGAGGTACTTATATGGCGAGTCCTCAGCCTTGAAGCCTTCCTGGCCCACTTGTGAGTACTAATGAGCTGGATCTGCTGTTCATGAACTCAAGAGTCTACAGCCTAAACTATCTATATCCTACTCAAACTTTTCCTAGTACAGAAGAGTCACACCGTGCTCAAGCCACGGAACAACAATTCTCGCAAACGGAGCGCTCGTCGAAACCACAAGTCACATCCTTGTCCGAGTCGTTGATCACCGAAAATACCCCTCGTAGGGACGAGCTTTTGCGACGACGTCTCGAAGCAAGTCATAAACGAGACATTATCATCGATCGTGGCGCTGAAGTACCCCTTCGCGGCCAGGTCCTGCCTCATTGAAGCCGTCGCCAGACGAGGTCGGGTCGATATGCAAGACGCCGCTGCCCAGTTGTCGTCTTCGCTGCAAGAACCCTAACCCTAGGTGCGGGATATTGTCTCAAGGACGGATGGAGTATACTTAGCTGGAGTGGACCCCCTAGTGGAGGTAAACCTTGAAAAAATCTTACGTCGTGGACGGTGCCCTATCATAGTTCGCGTATCTGAGTGCGCTAAATGATAGTAAATCAAAATCGGAAGCCGCCGACAGCATCCCTCTCGTTCGGAGACTCGTGTGATGGGATCCGGATCGCCCCGCAAGAAAAATAAAGATGTCAGGTTCGTGTGCTCCTGGGCGATAGAATGGTATATCCGAAGGTGAAGTGATCGAAGTACAAGGGCTTGCGAGAGGGATATTCTGCGTACTTGCATTCTCGGTGACGAGGATTTTTTGCGAAGTCAGTGAAAACCGTGCTGGATTATTCTAGCTGCACAGAAGGCAAATTAAAGGTTCTATTTCTGTTTCTTAGAGCGCCTTTTCACCATGCGAGTGGCCCAATCCCGAGTCACCTGCTCGTCAACTACGAGCTTGCGTTTCGCTGGATTAGCCATGCCATGCTTCTCCACCCATTTCGTGTACCGGTCCAAGGCGTCTGCCACAAGGAGGCTGTCGAGAGTGTGATAGAAGAGGTCCCAGTCGAGCCCGAAAGTGTCGCCATGCATCGCCTGCTCGAATACGGCCCTTGTCACGACCTTCCCTAGGAGCTCGACCAAGGCTATATCGAAGTTGTCCTGCACTTTGAGCAGGTCGCCATCGTCAATCTTACCATTGACAGGAGCAAGAGGCGCCTTGGAGACATGTCAGATCCCTCCCTCCAAAGATGAGGCAAATCGAGATTCTTACCAAGGTTTCGATCCTGCCGGCCTGATGATGGATGGTCATGGAGATGGTATTTATTTGCCCCCATTCATGGTCGCAGAAAACCACGCGGCCAAGGAGTTCACGGCTTTCAAGCACGTCTTGGGGAAATGCCGGGACTACGTTGTGGGTAGCCGGAGGAGCTACCTTGGGCATTTCGAACTTTGTCAAAGGCGTTATGTCGAACCGAATAACCGCAAGAATGGCGAGATCTTTGAGACATTTCTCGATTTTTGCACCCAGAGCAGCGGGCTGGGCCCAGGCGCACTCGAAGAGAATGGAGTATTGCATAGAGGTGATTTCTTCCGACGATGAAAGGGTTTGCGGTCTCGGCGATGAGACGGTTCGCAGTCGGGACAAGGCCAGCGGTGGGTTTGAGAAGGATATGAAAGCTTTCGTGGGTCGCGCTTGGGTAGGTAACGATAATAATTCTCTCCGGGTGCAGATACTCCAGTCCTGTGGAAGACATTAATATTGACCATGGAGAAGCGGGCACAACTACGAACTTGTAATTCAGCGACTCTACGTGATTCATTTGGAGAGAACCCCATGCGTCGAGGGCAACGCCGGTGACTTCCTGAGTTATCATGAGCGGACGACCCAAGCAAGAACGGGGACATACTGCGCAAGCTCAGCGACTACCGGTCGGAGAGAAATCGAGATCCAAACGTTCTATTTCGCCAATATCTTAGTTACACTCTATAGCAGGTCAGCAGGAATGAGAAATGAGCACAACGAACGCACCTTCCAGGGAGGGTACAGGTACATGAAGATAACCAGTGGGTGCAGCCGAGGAGCGACGTTGCTCGGACCATTACGATCCTCGGCCGCTGGCATGGTCATACTAGTATCCAAGTGATGCCCTGCCGGCCTAGTCGCTCAGCACAAAGACCACCGTGACAACGCCTTCGTCAGAGCGAAACGGAGACACATCTTGTATTGTCGTGTCCCCGTACAAACCTGCATATAGTTACGGGAAGTTGTAACCGCCGGTGTATACGCGTACTTAGTAGGGATCCTCACCCAGTCACTGTTTGGTTTTGGTTTGGTTACGGCTGTATTCGGAATTACTGCCTCGTCGGATGGCATCGGAGCCGTGGTATTCGAGTCCCCGGTCGACGTCTCCATGAGTCTCACAAACATACGGATCGCCTCAAGCGCGCGTGGTGACAGGACAACTTCGACGTGCTTCAAGCTTGTGGCAGTGGCTCTGTACATCTCCGAGTCGTTGCGTGTCATCTCTTTGTCTTTCTTAAGTTTATTACTGGTTAAGCAGTGTTCAAAACGGACCGTAATAAATGTGCTACTCCCTGTTTCTAGGCAATGTATAAGCCATGCGCCGTGTTTTCAATACAGTATGCTGCAGACAACTATGCTGGTCCTAACTGTGCACGTTGTTCTGAAGTTGCTCATGCGGCGACACCTCGAATCCGACTCGAGGTTGAACTGCCTTCACGCCACGACGTGCTTTGACTCGCTTTGTGAGCTACATATCACACTCACAAACTTTTGCCACCGTGACAGGATCCTTGTTTCTTTATATCTACGCCCACAACTTGAATCGACTCCAACAATCCCTCGCTTTACGCCTCACAATATATCAAGACTCTGAAGATACCAAGAACATGAAAGACCCCGGTTCAGACCCTTCCATCGAGATCGTGCAACTAGGGGTGTGGCGAATCTATTTAACCAAAGATGCCACTTTCCTAAATTTTGACGCTCATTGGCGCAAATGGGAGATTCATTTTTCTGTGGCCAAGAAACTCACCGTAGACATTTTCACCCTTGCACCCATTCTCTTTCCTTTACTATGCCTCGCAACCTTGTTTCAACGAATGGTACCTGTGATCCTGTGGCATCTATTCAACCGGTGTCTGTTCATGGTAAAACATGTTTCTTCTCCAAGTACAACGAAGTTTGACGAGTTTCAGATCGAGGTTGGCTTAACCCAGGGTCAATTCGACACTGTGGCGATCACCCACGCGGTAACAGCACGAGTTGTGTTTGCAGCTGTGGCGGCCGTAATAGACTGTTGGAGGTGAGTCGAACAATCTCACCGACTGGCGACGATCTCCTGAGCTGCTATAGGGGGAAAGCGGATTTCATCGTACAGACACGGATAGTGCAACATTTCGAAGGGATCGTGTTCGAATGTAAGGGTGTTATGCTTGGGCCAATGTTATCTGACAGGCCTGTTCAGGGAAATCCAGGGCAGATCTTCGTGCGTGTGGAGGTAGACATCAATTTATCCCATCGCTTTCTTTGTTAATGAAGTTTAGCTGAGCCCGAGAAAGAGGACGACCTGGTCTCCGGGCACATGGTGTGGTATGCATATCGCGATCTCTTGATGGCGATGGGACGGTCACTTGCAATCCTTTCACGATTATTCTATATCGCCATGCTCACGTCAAGCAATGTGGAAGCAGCCATTTATGTTATTCTCTTTTTCGTTGAACCCTTCGCGAAAGATTTTTTTCAAGAATCGATTTGGAATAAAAGTGGGTACCATCACTCGAGCAAGCGGAGAAAACCGACACACCCTAGGTTGGATTGCTACATCATGCGAGCCAAACTTCAACCGTATGACAAGCCTCAAGTCCATCGTGACCAAACCCGAAACCAAGCAGGAGGTCAACGTCAACGGAAACATGATGGAATACTTGATTCAAGGTTTTTTGCGCTTCCGTTACTTTTGAGTCGTGCTTAAGATCCACGAACAGAATATCGCAAAGCTCGTTGTTCTCTTGGCGATGCATCCGCAAGTTACCCAGCAGCGCAATACGACGACAGAGAGCGATTCGAGCTGGCAGTCCTGCTCGCTCTTCTTGGTGATTTGCATATGGTAGGCTTTCGTTTCCCATGACTTATGCGACGGCTTACATGGTTTGTTGTCAGTTTTATTGTTTTATCAGCGCGATAGTCCATCCTTCGAGGTTCACGTTATCCAAAATGGCGATGCTGCCCAAAGCAGCGGACCTACTCGCCGGGGAACTGAAGGATTTCGGGGAAGATTTTCGCGAAGCGCTCAACGGTCTAGCATCAGTTAAACGAGTCTACGACCTGGTGCAAACTACCAATCCTCGTAAAGATGGAAATTTGGATATACAGTCTTCGGATCTTGGGATGGCATTGGCTATGAAGTGCGATAGGTTCATCTTCGATTCTGGTGTCCATCTTGGATTAATTTTATGACAGAAACGTCTCTTTTGCTTATCCAAATAAGAACTCCGCCGAAAACGCCTTGACAGACATTTCCTTTACTATCAAGCCAGGCCAACTAGTTGTCATAGTCGGAACAAACGGTAGTGGGAAATCCACCCTTCTAAAGCTCCTCGCGAGATTGTACGACTGCACTTCCGGCCAGGTCATCGTAAACGGAAACGATATAGGCGACTACAGGCTCGCAAGTCTCCGTTCAGCAACGGCGATGCTCACCCAAGACCATCACATATTCCCTCTATCGCTTTCGGAGAATATCGGCATCGGAAATGTTCAGGCGGTGTCGGATATGGACATGATTCAAGAGTCTGCTCGAAAAGGTGGAGCGGACGGGTTCATCTCGAGTCGTGCCGATAAATACGACACCGTTCTGGAACCAATGACCGTGAATCATATGGGATACTACTGTGATCCGGCGGGCGATTCTTCTCTCACTAAAATTTATAAAGGCTTTGAGACAAAAACAGAGATATCCGGTGCGTGTGCCGAGCCCACGGGTGTTACAAATATCTAATTATCCATTGTAGGCGGAGAACGACAGAGAATTGCGGCGTGAGTGCTCATTTTACCGTGGATTCAGGCATATTTTACTGACCCAGTTTGCCTCCCGAAGATCGAGAACATTCATGCGGCTAACCACGGGAAACGTTCAGCTAGTATTGGCTGATGAACCCAGTTCAAATCTCGATCCACGAGGTGAATCGGAGCTGTTTCAGAACCTCATAGACGAACGCCAGGGAAAGACGATGATATTCGTGACGCATAAACTTGGGCTTCTTACGAAAGAAGCCGATCTTATTTTGTGAGTCCAGATTTCGGGATGGTGACTAGTAAATACTGGCACTGAACTTCGTTAGGTGCATGAAGAACGGTTGTCTGGTGGAGCAGGGCACCCACCAGGAACTGATGGACACAAGACACGATGGAGAGCCCGGAGAGTATTCCAAGCTGTACGAAATTCAGGCTCGGGCTTTCAATTAACGATCAAGCTCGTCGGCGGTCCAACATGTCACGTGTATGTTGAAAAACAGAACGCTCGTTGCCAACACGAAGAAAACATAGACTCCGGAACGGAGGGCGGTGATTTATATTGTGTATACTGCGACTTACAATATCCAAGTAATACCATACCCAAGAATAGATGCGTTCCATACCAACTCTTATGATTACATTTACAACGCGACAACGGTGTCCTCGGGCGAATCACCTGATAAGACTCTGGATAAAAACGTCTCAGCCTATCAAAGTTCAGAATGATAAAGCGTCCCATGTTTACTGACCGTGCAATGGCATTTGAGCATTTTGTGGATTGATGGACTGCACAGCGGGACTTGCGTGGATAGGCGTGACGGAGGGTGCGGGATTCGGGAAACACATATTCAACGCCTTCCTTGCGACATCCGAGAGATCGGACGAAAATCAGGACGCACCCTCCTGAGTCTTATCCGTGCAAACATCACTTCTAATTCCGTCATCTCTCGTACATCCTCCCTGCCATGCGGAGCATCCTCTTTATTGACTGGCCTAGTCCGGCCTAGTACTTGTCACCATTGATTTCCACGGTCGCCGAGAGAACATGGGCAGACCACCGCAGACCGCCGCGGCAGGGGCAGTACGCAGGCATTTGGCTGGCATGCTGAAACTTGGGTGGGCGCCTTTCAGTGACAAAATGGAACTGATATATTTGCCAGCATTCCGCGAGGAAATCAGTTATTTTTGGTATCACTTTTCGAAGGACTTTTTGAGCCTTCGCGCATGCGGTACGACTTGCGACAGTAGACCAACTGATGGTCGACCGCCGGATGCCACATCTCAAGAGAGCAGCTAAGTATTAGCATCCAAACCCAGCGAGCAGCGATATCCCAAATGGCGAGCGAAAGTGCTGGGAACCGCTGAGAACTGGCAAGAGCTCCTGGGCCTTGGAATGAGATCATTGACGGAAGCCGAGATTTCTATTGTTGTCCTTAGGTTATAGGCCGGAATGCTAAAATAAGATACCTTGCAGCCCATGTGAACGTCTCGTCGTGTATGCTGTCGTGTGAAGTGCGAAGTTGCGAACGGTGGCAGTTGCTGTTGGAGCGCGGAGTCGGCACGTGTGCATTTCCTCTTCCGTAACGACCTTATCCTCGCTGTTATTCAGAGCTCGGAAAGCTGCTCACAGCTGCTCACCGGACACCAACGAACTTGAATGCTTTTAATGGTAGAGCGGCACTGAGGACTCGGAATCAATCATTGAAGTTTGTGGTCACTTCGGGGTCTACTCGGAGGTGCTTCGAGGCGGATATTCCTTCCATTCGCCAGCGAGATTCTCTCGGACCACATGTCTTCTAGCCCTGCGGTACTTGCGGCTCCGATCTATGTTGGCCAACGTTTTGAACTTTGCTGGCATGGAGCTCCCAATCCGCGTTTGAGTTCCCAGGTCAGATTACCGTTGCGTGGCAGAAGCCTCATATCGCGACAATTATATTGTTCATCTTGATACGCATAGATTTCACTGGTTTTGGCCGGATTCTCTGGAGTTCCGAAGAATTCCTGAGCATATGCATCGCGCAATGGAGCGCGTGGGAGCACCGTCTCCACAACTATATAGACAGCAGGTAAAGGGTGCTAATTTCCAGGTTCTCTCCTCGAGCAGACGTCTGCCCTCACCTCTAGCATCCCGACCATGTTTTTCGCTACCTCCCTCCTCAGCTACGCCCTCCTCGCCACCACCGCGTTCGCCGCCCCCCGTGGGACTGGTCTCCAGGGACGTATTTCTCGCCGTCGTGAGGGCCGCATGTCGGGTCCTAGGCTCCCCGCTACAGGAATCTCTAGCCTCGTTGGCAACACCACGCACTCCGAAGTCAGCTCCAACTGGGCTGGCGCCTCCTTTGAATCCGCAGCTGGCACCTACAAGTCGGTGACAGGTGAGTCACTCTGCTACCCATCTTGGCGCCGGTAATAAGTGATTTTGCAGGCACTTTTGTTGTGCCCACCCCCAAGGCGCCCAGTGGTAGCTCCTCCAGCGGCAGCTACGCAGCGTCTGCCTGGGTCGGCATCGACGGTGACACTTGCGGGACTGCTATTCTGCAAACTGGAATTGACTTCAACATCGACAATGGCCGTGTTAGCTTCGATGGTAAAGTCCTTCAACTTTCGGTGTGGAATGACTGGTGAACATACCTGGCTCTGTAGCATGGTATGAATACTTCCCCGCCGACGCAACAGATTTCAGCGGCATCCCCATTTCGGCGGGAAATACCATCAAACTGACAGCAACCGCCGCCTCTACCACGTCTGGTACCGTTACCATCGAGAACGTTTCGACCGGCGTGGTAAGTGGGCATCTGCCGGAATGATTTCAGATCTCTTATCCTCTTAACAGACCGTCTCGAAGTCGCTCAAATCTTCGGCAAAACTTTGCCTAGAGAACGCGGAGTGGATTGTCGAGGACTTTGAGGAAGGCGACTCGCTGGTGCCATTCGCTAACTTCGGAACGGTCACCTTCACAGGGGCTTCGGCGACTACCCAGTCAGGCAGCACTGTTGGACCATCTGGCGCTGTCATTATCGACATCGAGCAAAATAACAAGGTTCTGACTTCGGTCTCCTCGAGCTCTTCGTCCGTTACCGTCAGCTACGTTTAGAGAGAACCCAGGGTAGCTGACACGCATATAAATAACAAATAACGTTTGAATGGATGCATTGAACGAATTTGATCCACTTGGTATAGATTATAATGAGAGAAAGTTCCGCCAACGCTCATTCTGAACCAACTTTGTCGGACTGAGCTGAGTGAGTTCGATTTATTTTAGGCTGGCCGTTCACGTCATGTAATATCTGGGGTGAAATCCGCAGACTCGGTGAGTATTCCAAGTTGTACGAAATTCAGGCTCGGGCTTTCAATTAACGATCGAGCTCGTCGTTTCAACATTATGTCACGTGGATGTTGAAAAAGAGAAACGGCAACAGTCGGTAGCACAGCAACGTCCAAGCAACGTCTGAGGTGGTGGTGTAATTGCTCGTTGCGCACGAAGAGACCATGAGAGTATGATGAGACTCCCAAACGGGGGATGGATGGTGATTCATACTTCTGAATACTGCGACTTGCAAATATCTAAACTTGAAGATTCAAGCAATAGACTCAAGGGGGTGCGGGCCGGACAAGCCGGGACCTAGGGCAGGGAGGGTGGTCGGCCAAAAGGTCAGTTAAAAAAAAATAATGACCTCCCTTGATTCAAGTTGAAATGGCCTGTGGTGCATCCTACTGAGTTACAGAACACTGTCTACCACCTATTTGGCTCAAATCGAGCATTTGGAGGAGGGCAATCACTCTTCTTCGCTATTTTGTCCCATTTTGGAAAGATCAGCCATCAATGTGGTCATATTTGACAGTGGGATCAAATGTGGAACATAGGTACTGAAGGCCTCTGAAAGTAAAGCTGCATTGAAGGAAGGTGTCTGAATGCCCGCCAGTGCTCACCTCGTCAATATTGAATACATCCAGCATGTTGATGCTGCCAAAAAAGGAAATATTTCCTTATTTGGACATCACGTGGTAGGGTGGGTCCCGCAAACGGTCGATAATAAAAAAAACAGCATAAGGTGTTTTTGTTTGTTTTCCGTACCCCTTGAATAGACTTGCTGACGCTGTTCTGGGATGTGCAGGTTTCCTGTGTATGACGGGCAATATTTATACCACCGGATGTAGGCTCCAATCCAGCCTGTCGTATCAAAATCAGTTGTGTTGTCTATCGACAGAATTCATAGACAGACATGTTCAGGTTTACGCTGGATGCAACGAGGCGGAAGTGATATTGCATAAATTTATTCCACGTGTCGCTTTTTTCAAATTTTTTTTTACAAAAGGAGCCTTGCTTTCGAACAGACATCCACAGTTTCCGAGAGTTCTTCCGGGAATTCAGATTGAAACCGTGTCTCTGGGTCAATGCCAATACTAGTCTATACCCTTGCACACCATATGATCATAACGCGATAACGGTGTCCTCGGGCGAATCACATAGTTTCTCCTTTGGATGACTCTGGAGATAAAAACACCTCAGGACATCAAGCTCGGAATATGACAAAGCGTCCGCTCACTGATCATGCAACGGCAGTTCATTTTGTGGATTGATGCACTGCACAGCGGGGATTGCGGGGATAGGCGTGACGGAGGGTGCGGGAAACACATACTCAACGGCTTCCTTGCGACATCCGAGAAATCAGGAGGACGCACCGTGAAAACATTACTTCCAATTTCATCGTCTCTCGTGACAAGATGAACGCCGACATCCTCCGTGCCACGCGGAGCATCCCCTTTATCGACCGGCCTGGTTTCCAAAGGTCGCGCAGAGAACATGGGTGGACCGTGGACCGCTTCAGTCTGGCGCGGCAGGGGCAGTACGCTGGCGTGCTGAGGGATAGGAATCAGTTATTTTTGGTATCATTCTTCGACGGATTTTTCGAGCCTTCGAGCAGGCGATACCGGTATGTACGAGTTGCGACAGGAGACCGACTGATTGGCATGCGTCGGATGCCATACTATATTTCAAGAAACGCAGCCAAGTAACTTATCAGTATTCAAACCGAGCAAGCAGCGTCATCCAATAATGGCGGGCGAACGCGCTGTGAACCGCTCAGAATCAAGTGGAATGAGAAGATTGAAATTGAAACTGTACTTGGATTGCAGGCGGGATTATCAAAGATCTCGTCTTGTATGTCGTGGTTCGTGCTGGTTGTTTGATTCAGGAACTGAGGAGTTGCGAACGGTGGTGGCAGTCGGAGCGGAGCCGGCACGTGTCCAATGTTCCTTCTCTTCCGTAAACCTCGGGACCGCTGTTATCCAAAACTCGAATAGCTGCTCACTGAACAACAATGAGCTTGAACGCTTATTTCATTAACGACTTTGCCAGCAATGCTTTCGGGACTCGGAACCAATCTTTATCACCTCGGGGTCTACTCGGGGGTCTTTAAGGCGGATATCCCTTGCATTCGCCGGCGAGATTATCTCGGACCACATGTCTTTGTCTGGCGTTGCGGCACTCCCGGCTTAGATTCACGTTGGCCAATGTTTTGGGGTTTGCTGGCATAGTGCTGGCATGGGGCTCCCAATCCGCGTATAAGTTCCCAGGTCGTTGCGAGGCAGAAGTGCCAAATCGCGACAACTATGTTGTTCATCTTGATAAATGCAAATTTACTGGAAGCTATATAAACAACGGGTCAAGGGTGATAATTTCCAGGTTTTCTCCTCGAGCAGACGCTGGCCATGTTCTTCGCTACCTCCCTCCTCAGCTACGCCCTCCTCGCCACCACTGCGTTTGCCGCCCCCCGCGGGACTGGACTGCAGGAACGTATCTCTCGCCGTCGCGAGGCCCGCATGTCAAGTCCTAGGCGTCCCGCTGAAGGCATCACCAATCTCGTTAGCAACACCACCACAGAAGTCAGCTCTAACTGGGCTGGCGCCGCCTTTGTGTCCGCAGCTGGCACCTACAAGTCGGTGACAGGTGAGCCATTCTGTTACCCATCCTTGGCCCCTATAATAATTGATTTTGCAGGCACTTTTGTTGTGCCCACCCCCCAGGCTAGCTCCTCAAGCAGCTACGGATCAGCATCTGCCTGGGTCGGCATCGACGGTGACACTTGCGGCACTGCTATCCTGCAGACTGGAATCGACTTCACCGTCTTCTTTGGCCAAGCTAGCTTCCAAGGTATAGTTCTTCCACCTTCGGCGCGGAATCACTTGTTAACATACCTGGCTCTGCAGCATGGTATGAATACTACCCCGCCGGCGCAACAGATTTCAGCGGCATCAAGGTCTCTTCTAGTCTCTCTCAGACCATACTATGACTTAGCTCGTTCCTCGCTGTTTATAGATCTCAGCGGGAAACACCATCAAACTGACAGTAACCGCCACCTCTACCACGTCAGGAACCGCTACCATTGAGAACGTGTCGACCGGCGTGGTAAGTGGGCATATCCAGTAATTTCACATCTCTTATCCATTCAACAGACCGTCTCGAAGTCGCTCACCTCGACGGCAGAACTCTGCCTGGAGAACGCGGAGTGGATTGTAGAGGACTATGAGGACGACGGTTCGCAGGTGCCATTTGCTAACTTCGGAACGGTCGCTTTCACAGAGGCTTCTGCGACTACCCAGTCAGGCAGCACTGTTGGACCCTCTGATGCTGTCCTTATCACCATGCAGCAAAACAACCAGGTTTTGACTTCGGTCTCCACGGGCTCTTCGTCCGTTACTGTCAGCTACGTTTGAGCGATGGTGTCGAGAGAGCCAGGGTAGCTGACATGCATATAAAATATTCAATGATGTTTGAATAGATGCATTGAACGAACTTGATTGCGCTTAGAATGAGAGAAAGCTGAGAAGCTCTCCAACGCTCATTCTGAACCAACTTTTTCGGATTGTTTATTCAGAAATTCTGACGAGCTGGATGAGTTCGTACATTTATTGGGCTGGCTGTTGGCGTCAATATCTGGACTCAGCCAGCAGACACAGTTGAGTTGAACCGCAAAATGGCATCAGTGATGAGATCGCGGAGTTTGAATTGGCAGCTGTGCGACACATCTTCAAAGTTGCTTCAAAAGGTCCGATATTCCGCTTTACAACCAAAGAGTACGAGGGCACGTCGACCGAGTGTGTACGTGACAAGAGAGAAAGACGCTGGGTCAAGCCGACTGACAGCAATGATCGATATGATGCGTGGTTGAATGCCAATATGCATGTTCGGTTTCCTTTTGGCTTTATTTTTGAAGGCGTCTCTTGGCCACCTCGGACTTGTTTCCTATTCAGTCTTTGTCTTTCACGGGGGTAGCAGAAAACCCGGGTTTGACTCCCGCCCGCCACAATATCGACCTTGAAACTCAAGCTAGTTAATCTCCACGCAGTGGGCGCCGAAATTGGATGCCAGTATTTTCAACTTTCCGCCTTGGACTTTTAGCGGCCGCTTTGTTTGAACCATCTCGGTACTCCCGCCTCCGAATCCGTACATGGATGCGTCTTCTGCATCCGAGCTGGGGCTTTGACTTTTCAGGTGGTCGATGACAACAAAGCGCTGACGCTGACGCTTTGTCCGTCTGGCATGCGACAGACCATTATTCTATATGAAGCTCCACCCCCAGTGCTCTACTCTTACGAGTCCTCCACACCCTCCACCTATCTCACTACTTTTTCGAACCCTCAATCAACTTCCGCGCATACAACAAGCCCCTATGTGGACACCAGAGCAGGTATGCACGATGCCACCTGTTTTACTGATCAACAATGTTTATGCCACCCAGTTTCCGTGCTGCGAGGCCTCCTACCTTTACGTCCCCGGGGTATATCGTTTCCCAACTCCGCCCCCAACACCCGCCGCAATTCTCAGCGGCGCTTATAGCCCCGAAGGAGAGTGCGTTGAGTACTTTCCCCGGCGTCCAGAATTTTGTGGGCGGCCATCCTTGAGCATTCCATTTTCCGTCCATGGGAATCCTGCTCCGTACCTGAAGGATATTCTGAAGAATCGCGTGCTGCTCGACGGCGCACACGATGCGGTCATGGCGGACAGCGGCTGGTCCCGCACACGGTGGCTGCTTGAGGTGCGTGCCCCTGTTTGACGTCCTTATTTCCCAGTGTGCTGACGAGGTTTGCAGTGGCCTGGGTATGATAATTCGCCTCGAGCATTGGTGGTCGCTGGTCTTAGCCGCACCGCGCTAGCGAAGGAGGTTGCCATCTGCGTGGCCATATTTCTTCGCGATGCGCCGATGGCGCCTGCTCCTCTTGGAAGGAGAAGCCCCTGGTCCCCACACAACATCCATTTTGGCGACATCCGCCTCGTCGCTATGAATTATTATAATCGTGTTTGGGTTCCGGTGCTTGCTTTCGACACACCCTGACCGTGCAATTCTAGAGCTTGAATTATTGTCAAGTAATTGTGATTATTCCTCAAATTATTTCATTTATTGCCCCAGTATTGTCGCGTCTTTCGGATTCAACATGCGAGGGTCAAGAAGTTGGCGGAAATCACCGAACGCATTCCCACGATAAATAACGTAAGCATTCGTGATTCGACCCACAGCGAACTTGCACATTGTCTCCGTGGAACCTTGTAAGCTCTTCCTTCCGTGAATCCCACTGAACTTCAAACGACATAGCATAACTTAGCACAATGGTTTCCATAGCCCGACGCCTTTACAACGCCGTCGTAGCATGGGTCGCGATTGTTCTGTGCCATCTCCCTTCCATCCCCTACAGAGTCATGTGCGGTTCTCGCCTTTCGAAGAGGCGGTTCTTGCGACGGGTAGCTCAGCCACTCCCGCCTCCTCTTCCCGCGACGCGTATTGATATGGGGCGGCGGCCTTTGGCTGAACAGTCCCAAAGTTCTCGCCTGCTCAGCCTTCCTTTGGAGCTGCGGCAATGTATCTACGTCCACGCGCTGGGTGGGCGACTGGTGAAAATTCACCTTGCTGCATCCAAGTACCACAAACACTACGTAATCGTATCGACTTACTATCAGCCCATGGAGGATCCAGATAAAATCCTCCATCTCCAGCGTCAGCCTTTCGCCGACGACATCCCCGTCGCTTTCCTACTCTCGTGCCGGCAGATCTACCTCGAAGCCCTGCCGATACTCCATCAGCGGAATACCTTTTATTTCTTGGCACACGACTTCCACACGGTCGCCTTCGCAGCGTTAGGGCAGTACTGCCTCCAAGACATCCGCAGTGTCTACCTCCGGCATGATAGTGCCTCAACTGCCCTCAGTAAACCTACATCCCTCGACTCACAATGGACTAGCGTATTCTCGCTGCTCCGGCAAATGCGCCTCGAGTCCCTGATAATTGAGCTCCCCGCCGGCGTCGTCGTCGATGACGCAGAGCCCTATCCGCACGATGCTGTCCTGGACAGTGTATGGGGCCGCGCCGTTATCCACGTCAGAGGTCTACAATGTTTCACACTCTTCTTCACAAGGGGAGACCCCCCGCTGCTTCCAGGATTCAATAACAGCCTTTTGAGGCGGCTTCGGGCACTAATGACGGACGAAAAGGCTGACGAATATTTTGCCTCATTTCTTAGCGGTGGACAGGAAGGGGCGGGCGAAACAGCGGCTACGCTGGAAGCTGCGGCAGGCAGGGATCGGCCTGCTTTGCGTGCCTCTGGCCACGATGTATAGTATATTTACGTATCGATGCCCAGATTTCTGGAGGGGAGGGACGATCCCTCTTATTCGGGTATTACCTAAACTTTAGTCACGTCCCCGTTTGGCTTCTTAGCGCCGTCTGCCGACAATGTAGGCTCTCCAAGGACGTCAATTGAGTTCCTTGAAGAGTCTGGATACCTTTGATTGATCTCTAAAGTTCTTTATTTTTTTTCACGGGTTTTTTCTTTGTTTTTCTAGTTGCCCATTTGAGCTGATTCATAGATACGGAAAAATTTGACTCGTTCATACGAGGACGGATGTTGTAAATGCATAAAATGACTCGAAACATTGGGAAACCATGGTGAAGCATCTTCAGAATTAGGACAGAGTCAGAATCCTGTCAGAATTGAAAAATAATCAAACAAATGGCTCAAGTTCTGCTTAATCAAGGTTTTTCCTAAGGTAGTGAGCACTTGTATTGTCTGCATACCAAATGCACAGTTCCAAAAGAAGATAATATTATGTTCTCCTGACCTTTTACAGCGCTACGAAACAGAGAAATCGGTTCAACTTGGTTTATGTATTTCATGCGAAGCTGGAATCATTCCTGAGTCTGATAATGTTGGGTACAATGCAGCAATACTGTATTCTAAGCCCTGCCAGTGGTCCCCGAGGGCCGAATAATGTTGAGAACGTCGCCGCCGACAGCCGCCGAGCTCATTTGATGGCGCATCACGGTGACTAATGACTCGGTCCGAGCATTCCCCGATATCCGAATAAGAGGGATCGTCAGTATTCCCTGATTTCTGTTCAATACAATATAATGTGCCGTACAGTGTCTCTCAAAACTCAACTCTCCTCTCTAGAAGCCTCGATAGAATAATACTTGGCTCAGAATTTGTGATACGCTGCAAGCATGCAACTTCGTCAGTGTTGCACCTCGGTGAGACCCATGAGACATGAAGAAACGAAATACTTACCACAGGGGAAAAAATGGGGTGACCAGGCCCAGACGATTTTCTTTGGACGGGACAGGACCGATGACTATGCCTTGGGAGGTTTGATCCCGAAAATCGGCCCCAAATTGACTTTTGTCGGGACTTTTTTTATTTTCCCACGCTTTCTGAGCCAGCAGAAATGCCAAAGCGGTCACTTTTGGGTTTTTTTCAGTCGAAATTTTCCAGAAATTTGTCGGGACTCCGGGATCAAACCTATCTTGGGATAATCATCGGTCCTGACGGGACGCGTTTCGGTCACATGTGCATGGCTGAGATGGTGCTAACAAACAGAACCACCTCCAAATATCGAGGGCTTTCGATATCCTATCTTTAGCCTTGGCACGGATGGTCTGGGTCTAAGACCAGTCCTGGGCGTGTCCTGCTGCAACGAGATACGGCAACGAGATACGGGTGCTACACGCGCGCCCCCTTCTAAAGTCTTTTTTGCGACTTTTCTTGCGAAATTCTTGGCAAATTCTTGGTCCATGCATTCAGATCTGTTCCGGTTGACTTCTATACCGCCCGCGACGCTTATCCAGCCTCTACCAGTGTGTCTGATACTCTATGAAGGATGCTCAATACTGAGGCATATTTTAGCTGAAGGGCGAGGACAACGGCGCGACGTGCGAGATATGCGGGGTGTGTTTGCGAAGGAACACGGACCTGCCCCGACACATGCTCACTCATTCCAAGGATAAGGAGTCGCTGTACGTCCCTCGGCTTGAATAACCTCGCCAACTCACTGTGTCCAGGATGTTCCGATGTCCGGTGGACGGGTGTGGGCACCAGACACTGCAAAAGTCGAATCTTGCCACTCATATTCGCACCCAGTGCGTTTCTCCGTTCCCCAACAATTTTATCCTACGTCCTCACCCGCCTCCAGCACCCGTGCGAAGCCACACAAGTGCCCGGAATACTACCCAAACGGCGTGAAGTGCGACTTTAGCACTGCGGACCCGTCCTCGTTGCATCGGCACCGCAAGCGCAAGCATGGGTACGCCCCGCGCCCGAAGGCTATTCCTCCGCGCGCACAAACACGGTTCCGGTTGTATGTCCCAGGCCGCGAAGTGGAGTTCGAGGGGGACGATGTGGACGCTGAGGGGGAACCCGTGTCTGAGTGCGAGTCGGAGGAGTCCTTTGGGCACCAGGCCGAGGCATCGAACGTGGAATCTCCCGCCGATGGCGACGCTGGTGGGGGCGGCGACGCGGTTGACGGAGGCGGCATGGAAGAGTCTGGCAACGGCGACGAGGACGACGGCGACCGAGACGGGGAAGGGGAGCCCGAGAACGAGACGGAGCCAGTGCTGCTGTCGACACCGCCCTCCCACATCATGAATCTCTCTTCCGAGCGGTTGGAGCCCCCGCCTTCTCTATCGGATCCCCCGCCTTCTGTGTTGGAGCCCTCGCCTTCTCATGACTCGGCGCCGCCATTGGAAAGAGCTGAGGCTGCGCTCGGGTACCCGCCAGCCCTCGCCGGCTCACCTGGACTTGGCCTCACACTTGGTCCCCCGGTGTCGGTGTTCGCTAATATCTCTGACACCCGCACCTACGTTGACGCGCAGTAAACGGCTGGTGGCGATTCGACGACCCGATCTGTGTGCTTGGCTCCGCAGAACGTGGCCCTACTACGGGCGGATATCTGCCTCGCCTTCAGTACCTTATATGTACATAAGAATCTCGAACCACAGCGACGGCTATGGTGGGCAGACAGCATCACGCGATGGAGGTTTTTTTATCGTAGATGGGCTGCTGCTGCATAATTTTAATGAACGCCGTATGTAAATACATTCGCTTGTAATATTTAATAACTATGAAAGAGGAAGGTCGAGGGCTCTCGCTCGTCCCGACATCCTGCGTTGAACTCTTAGCTGTGTTACATATTGCTGAGCACGATTGTCACAAATACAAATTTTACGCGTGGTCAAAGCGCTTGATAGCCCGGGTGGTGCGTTAACTTTGTGAGTGAATCTGGAAATGCGTCCGTAAAAGAATATTGGTGAGCTTGAACAGGCTTAGACGGCGGTGGACTCGGCTGGTTGGAACGATCGCTATTTCTTTTTCGGGTACTGCAAGAACCCAAATTGAGCCAGCGGAGTTGCGGAGTTTGAGCCCGATTTTTAAACGTGTTTCCATGTTTTCAAAAATAATTTTCTGTTCGAGGGAGTTGGTAATTTTTTCGCCGAATAGGTGAATCCTATGTATCCGAACTGTGGCCATTTTCTACTTAACTTTCTCCGATAAGTCAGACGCGGTCCCGTGACCGTTTCGCCTTTCAGACTTTTCCAAAAGCTCGTGCTGAAGGCCTGCTAAAGACGAGAGACAGTCCTCAAAGATATAGCTTGAAGGGAATAAATTTCAGCAATTGTCTTATGCGTGTTGACCTCACCTTCGCCCTTGATGGATACTGCCAACTTTCGAGTTGAAGCACTGGCATTCAGACATTTGTTTCGCAGCTGCACGAATAACCAGTGCAGAGATACACTTTCTGATAGAGCTTGAGCTACATGGGCCTAATCAGAAAAAAACGTAGGGAGCGCACTTGTTCGTTGGGGCGTCATAAATCCACCTCAGACTCTGTACCTCTCTTCCGCCATCAGCTAAAGGAATCAATATGAAATACTACTCCGGACACTCCGGTGGCCACCAGTGAAGTAGAGCCTGGATGCGCGTAATCCCCTTATACTAAGCACGCCACGGGCCCAAGTGGTATTGAATACGTCTCACTGCGGAGATATTTCTGTCCGTTCCAGCAGCTGAAAGCCGAACTCGAACGTCAGGTCGTTAAGACGCATTCGTCGCAGCAGCTGAAACACAGTACCCCATGGTGGAACGTTCATGGTGCGGTAGCTGCGCTACTTATAGGTAGACGCTACGGATGTCCGGGAGGCAATAACCGCCTTAGCCAAATAGGATGATGAGCTCGAGTTCGCGTTCCAAAAAATGGAAGGTGTTGCAACGATGCATGATCGGGAGTTTCGAGATACACCTGCCGGCTGGAGAGAAGGAGCGCAGTGTCGATCCGAGTAACTCCCAAGTGGACAGAGGGGGGATCGTCGGAGAACTTGTAGTATTCGGAGCGCACCCAATGGGTGCGGAATGCGTGCAGCTCCAGGTAGATCAAGTGTCCGCCAAGTGCCTGCTCATGGATACATTGCCGCAGACTCGAGTCGAATTGACATAGCGATGATGTAGCTCCAAGGTGTTCCCAGCGAACAAATGAAGGGTGATTCTCAATAATATAACCCTTGAATCTGAATACTTGGGTTGATTCGTGTACACGTCGCAGCAAGTCATCGTCGTCGAAAGCAAGTTGATGGCTGTTGATGCCAGCCTTGCACGTGCTCTCGAGCAACTTGGTTTGCGCTCTTACTTTGCCGTCCAACCTCCGAAAGTCTAGCTGGCCATGGCTCTTAGGATGGTTCCTACAAGCGCTATTCCTGGTCTAGAAGATCTTCTGGAACCCAAGAAAGACTCAGAGATGCCCAGTCTGCCCGCTCCCAAAACCTCGGTAAATTTGTATCTCAAGCGGACGTGACTTGTATGAGCGCGTTCACTTATTTCTACTGCATCGTAGGATCCCATGAACGTCGTAGAAATGGCTCTGGAAGTCGAAGTCGAACGTGCTCGCGCGATTGAAGCCTTGTCTGCTCGTGACGCTGCTATTCAACGCCTATCCGAAGCCTACGTTTCACTTCGGCAAAAGACGACTATAATTGAGCGCCTGCAGAAAGCACAAGCCCAATCCGAGCAAATCGCCGCACTAGACCTGAACGTCAAGACTCTACGCGATGAACTGCCCTCCTCAAAACGTTCGAGCCCTCTTATGAAATCTGCTGATCCACCACCGTGTTACGACGAGGTATGATTCACCAACAACATGCCTGTCTCAATCTCAAACTGCAGCTACATCAGAATGGTGTCGATCACCCAGGCCGCAACGCTCCGCTCATTCGACCCGTCTCCGACTTGCGCGCTCCGCTCAGAATTCCTCGCGAAACGTCTCTCCCTGATCGTCAATCTTCTCTCTCGTCTGGCCTCGACAATAACAATGCGAGGGTTGTACTGGATGGCAACGACCTGGACCATCAAGTACTCACCTGTGCTCAAGCCCCATCCATTCACCCAACCTCCTTTCAGGTCGTCCATACCCTACCCAAATCGAGCGAGCCGGAAGACATCATCAAAGCTAGGAACGCACTCCTGGCGGCGATTCCCCTCCCTGCTGATCCTCCGGACGATACTCTGAAGCCGATTGTTATCCCTCCTCCGTTTACCTTGCATGAATTTCTCGCTAATGCGACTGGAGTAACATTCTCTCTTTGCTTTCTGGTCCATCGATGATTCATTTATGCTTCTTGCCCAGTCTCTCCGCAACGCGTGAGTGCTCCTCCTATGTCATTCCATAGCTCTGACATGCCCCATATACAGGCTCTCAAACTACCGTGTCTTGCAAGAGATCACAACCTCCTGGTGTCCCGAGCGCGAAGAACACGGCTACCTGCTCACACCCTTGTACAAATGCAGCACCAACCCACGCGTCGCCACTGCCCATCGTTGGAACATGGTCGACGTGATGGCACGCATGAGCAAGCCCACAGGTACGGCGTACTCCGCAGTCAGAACTACATCTAACTTGTATCGCAGAATGTTTCTTCAACAAGGACGGCAACTGGTACCCCTTCTCAACAAGCATGAATAGTCTCGTACTGACTTCAGTCGAAGGTACTACGCTGGTGTATACAAAGCTTTCAGGCTGGACGACCTCACAACTAAGGAATGGGAAGCACTCTCCACCGAGGTGATGCCGCTCCCGCCCCCGCTCAACGCTTACCTACCCGTACTGTCTCAGACTACTCAAGCCCTCGTCAAGGAGACCATCGCCGGGCGCAAGAACACCTCCCCGCAGAACATCTACGAGACCACGCAGCTGTACTCCGCGGGCGCGCTCCGGGTCGCGTGCATTGGGCTGCAGTGCGTCGGGTTCAACAAGGCGATGTACCACGCGGTGCTCGAGCAGGCGGTCAAGTGTGCGCTGGCGACGAAGTTCAAAGCGACCCCGCCGCCAGGTGCGGGGCTCGGCGCTGTGGGCGGGGCGTGGAACGCTGCGGGAGAAGCCACCGCTGTTGATACGGTGGTGAGCGGGATAGCGGCGATGAGCATTGGGAGCGGGGGGAACGAGAATGTGCCAGTGCAAAGTGTGAAGGGGAAGAAGTGAGCGGCTATGATGGACTGGACTGGACTTCGGATTGTTTTCTCTGCATTTGGGCTCGACTCGGGATCGGAACTTAAAGCATTTGTACTTGAGACACTCGTACTTTGCATCGGCATAGTATAACTCATCCTGTATCCATCATCGATAGACAAGCTGTACTTTTCGTTGTCTGAATCGCCGCTAATCACGCAAATGGGAAAAAGGGCTACGCTAAAAATACAGTACATGCACAGGCACAGGCTGGGATTCAGTACTTCAACAGCCGGAATTGGTCGTCGTCGTCGTCTTCGAACATTGTCACATCTCCGTCGTGCGGCGGGACGAAGACCAGGCACCCCATCTTCTTCTCCCATGCGACGCGGTCCACCATCGCGGTGAGCTGCAGCAGCGCGGGTGCTTGGGAGAGAGGGTCGACGGAATATGCTTGCACGAGCCCACTCAGGTTGAGGATCACGCGAGAGACGCAGATTGAAAGGAGGGCGAGCATGAAGCTGAGGAAAGGTAGAGGTCAGCGCACGCTTCGAGCGAAACAAGGGGGTAAGAAGCGCACTTGGAGAACATGGCGACGACGCCGACCTGGGGAGATGGTGAGATGACCTTGTATTGTGGGAGGCTGAAATCGGCTCACCGAAGGAGACACACCGACAATGGCTGAAGATATTGAGAGCGCGACGGAGACTAGATGTGAAGTCAACGCCTATTAGGAACACAGAATGTCGATGGGACGCACAGAAGATGACCATGTACAGAAATCCGCCGCTGAATTTGGGGTTTAGCAAAAGGTCTATCTTGAAGGACAGACCACCGACTCTCTGAGGCATCTCTTCATCAAGGGGATGTGCTTCGCGGTCCGTATGTTGTGGACGACACGAATGGCCATGAACAACGATAGCACGCCGTGGAGAATAAACGACGGGACGAACACCATCCAAAATTGCGACGGGCCAGGATCTGAGCAGTAGGATAAACCTCTCTTCGGCATATTGACGAGCGACGAGTGCAGCTGGGGGAATTGTATAACCAGAGTTGCTACAGACCCCGCGGTGCACCAGAGGAAGGTCGCCAAAAGGGTGTACCGGGCTATTTTATTCTTTTGGAAGAGGTACCACAGGCGCAGGATGAGGATTCCTGAGCGACTTGTCAGGAAGCACAGCGTGACAACCACGACGAACACCTACCCTGGATTATTGCCAGCGCTGCCAAATTAAGGGGGAAATTTATCCGTAGGGCTACATCGCAGCTATTGGTCGGTCAGAGAGATACAATATCAAGATGAGGGGCTGCATTACAACTGGGGAAGCAGGGTAAGGCTCTGCGACCCGAGCGAGAATAAAATGACGCACCTCGGATGGAAACAAGCCTGGATAGAAATCACACAATATACGGAATCTAGACACAGAGCCAACGCGTTAGCACCTACCGGAACTGAGCAAATGCACAGTACGCACATAAGCATTCCCAATGTGAAGTAACGATTCTAAGCGCGCAAAGTTAGCCGCCAGTGATATATAGATAACAAGGGTCTGACACATAAGAACAGAATCCTCGAAATAGACCAATGGCCTGACCAGAAGTACTGGACCTCTCCATCGAGTGTCTATGGGCGCAAAAGAGTCAACGAGAAGGTCAAAGACTGTGACTTGACGCTGCTCACGATTAAATAATCCCAAAGGAAGAGGATAAAAGACGCCAGCGCAAAAGCTCTTCCTTCAACCACATGGCTGATAACGGACACCAACTCAGTTGGCGACATGGTCCTCCGACCGAAGAAAAGACGGCGAAGCTGGAGTCTTGGGCGAACAGTGGTGGGACACTGCTGAAACTTAAAGCCGCCGTTCACGTCTACGTTACCATCACAGGTAGCTAGGCACGGCCCGGTATATTGCATCTATACAACGCAACATTGCTGCACTGATCCGAGCTTTGGCCGCTCGAGAAATTCCTTCCTAGAATTCCGTATCGAAAATGCAACGGCGAAAAAGTAGCGCGACTACAGAACATAGTGATAATTTTCAGACCCAATCGCTACTTACACAACAGGTGGAAGACTACTACCATGTATGGATCTGGTTTACTTACTACATGGAAAGACTATTCTGACGGCAACTTCAAGACTCGCGTGAGCCGACGCCACCACGGCAGTGGGTCCAGCGTAAGTATAATACAACTGTGGTGGATGAATAGTGAGCCAAGCGGATAGAAACGCACCAATTCCAACTTCGCTAATAGGAAGAACGATACCAATGGCAGTTGCTACACTCCCCAGAAGGACGGACATTGTGCTGAGGATCGGAGTGATTCCACGAACATCGCTGGTTGCAGCAGAAACCTAGCTGCCGATGATGTTTGCGACGGTGGCCCGAGACACTTGCAACTTTGGTGACGATCGGCGTGATTGCTGGCGGCAGCGGAGACGACGCTGCCCGCGATGTCAGCAACGAAGGTGAGGAGAGCGGTGGCCTCGCTAACCACTGGTGAGATGATGGTCATTAGATCGCTGAAAGCAACTATCGGTTGACTGACGCTTTCACAGAGACGAATTCGAAGTAATTGGCTGGGGGCCATTTCCCAGCAAAAACGAACACAGAGGAAGGGGATGCATGGAGCACAGAAGGCGGGAAAGGCCTGGTGAGTTGTCTGGTGCAGAGTCTGAAAGCGCGCTGGTCCTAAGTTGAAAGGAAATATGAGCGAAGAGGAAACTCACATAAGTTGAGAGCGTCTGGAAGCGCTTCCATCCTTTGGCCTGCCCAACACAGGAAACGGTCGCACGGCGTTCACGAGTGACTCGTCGTGCGCCAAGACAACGAATACATCCCCGTTCGCGTCAAATCCGCCTATCTTGGCGACCGAGGAGCGCGCGGTGGGCTTGTCCTCATGGATGCCATCCTCCCCAACGTCCACCATGAGGAAAGGATACTGCTGAAACGTTCGCAGCAATGGCGGGCAGTACTGCTGCATCAATGAGAATCGAGCAGGCCTCGTTCGTCGCGATTGAGCGTATGCTTGCCAGGATGCTAGTAGCCCAAATGGGAAGGGCCGTCACGTCGCACCGGTCCCTGGTGAAGGAATTACGCCCTGATCGCTCACTGCAGCTGAGACAGTGCTGCGCGAGGCGTCGATAACAGACGCGGGAAGAGCGGTGGTTTTGGGGAAATGATTACGTCGAGGCTGCAGAGAGGGAACTGCCGACGCCGTCCACATTAGAGGCTGGGAGAGCAGTAACCTGAGAAGCAGTCGGCGCCGGATCGTTTGTCACTAAGATAACTGGCGTCAAAGATCATATGAGGGTCAATCAATGAAAGGGTGGGCAGAGAATGATACGTGCTATTGCCCTCATTGCGATGGGGAGCCGCTTGTTGCGGCAAAAAGGACGCTGCCCGCGATGTCTATGACTGCGGCGGGAAGGGCCGAAACTTCGGAGATGATGGGGAAGACGCCGCTGACCGCAGAGACAATGCTACCGATAATAGCTGCGACGGAGTGTGCGTCAGTGAAGATGGAGGCAACGCTCCCGACGTCGCTAATGATGAACGAGGCGATCGCGCCGACATCACTGGTTGCCAGAGATACTTCCGACCACGTCCGTAACGCTAGCTGGGAGCGCAGTGATGATCGGGAGCAAGTCGCTGGCAGGCGCAGTAGCAACTAAAAAATTGGATTGACTCAGGAAAAGGCGGAGGGAGAATTGGAAGAATCAAGAACTTACTAGATCCAATGTCGCAAATATCCGTCACGGTTCCCGCAATGACGCTGGCCTCGCTGGCGATTGAGGTGGCAATGGGACGTGACAGCGGAGAGCCAAGTACCAACAATATCCGTGATAATTGGGGAAAGACCTATGGCTTGAGTTACTATTGGCGCGACGTTGGTGACCGCTACGGAGATAATGCTACCGATGCTTCTACGGCGGATGGGACAGTAGCGGTCGTGTCGGTGGGAATTGAGTCAATATCGTCGGTTGCGACTGAGACGAGACTCGCGCTCACGTCCGAGGCTGGTTGACCCGAGGTCACTCGTAGCAAAATATGTGACCGGACTCCAGCTGGTTAGGATGAGGGGCTGAATACCGTGTCGTTTAGTGCATCCACCGGCTGCCGGAAGTTTTAGTTGGTCGCACCAATAGACCTCGTCCATCGCGGAGACTTTGAACATCATGTTGAAGGGCAGTAATGCAGTATTTAGGTTGGTGTCGATTCGAAACGGTTCCTCGACATTAAGTGTCGAGCATTGTTCACTTGAACAGGTAGCCCGTCCGGATCCACAGGCGTTAACTTGAAGTTGTAGGAAGCTGGGTCCGCAAGCCGCTCTCAGGCAGATCAAAAAGAGCAGGCACCAAGAAGTATCCATTCACGGCCATGGTCGCCTGAGGCCACCAAATAAAATCTACAAGCGAAGAGTGTACGGACTGCCGGCTTTGCCTGCCTACAGAAGAAAAGGAGTGGGCACGCGCGACGTTGTCAAGCACTAAGACATCCGAGTCCGTTTACGCCCTGCTTTGGCACAAGCCAGCCAGGAAAAAGGCAGTTTGCAATTTGACATGAGGGCGTAAAGAAAACAAACTGTGGCGGTGTTTGGTTTATGTAGTATGCTACACGTGACTTTTCCCATTTAGGATAGGGGCTCTTAGAACGCTATACTAGTATTTTGTAGGTCTACTTTGGGTCTACTCTGAGAGGATATGGACTGCGTGTAAGGAATTGGCATTATGTCTAGAGAATGTGCGCGCCCCCTCTAAATATAAGAAGAGCTAGCTCCTCGAACTTCGAAGGATCATTCCTCTCTCTGCGCCTGCACCGTTTCTTCAAACGCCGCCGCCTGAATTTTGAACATTTTGCAGTATTCCCCATCGCGCGCCATGAGCTCTTCGTGGGTTCCTGTTTCTAAAATTGTGCCCTCTTTCATACACCTGAAAACCGGTCAATACTCGGCGACGAGTCAATCATGGTCACCTACAAAATCACATCGGCGTGCTTGGTCAGATGCGCGAATCTGTGAGTGACGAAAATCATCGTCTTGCCGTCCCGCGCCTGCCTGAGGTTCTGGAACAGCTGCCACTCTGCATCTGGATCGAGGTTCGAGCTGGGCTCGTCGACACATACGAGCTTGACGGCGCCGGAAGTGAAGCGCATGAACGTTCGAGATCTGGACGGATAGATATCATCAGATGGGTCGGGATGAAATCGAGATACGCACGCCACCAATCGTTGCCGCTCACCGCCTGCGATTTATTCGTCGATGCGTGACCAGATGAATAAGAGATCCACGTACCAGAGACATCCGCCTCCTTGGTCATCTTCTGCAGCGCCTCTGCGAGAAGCGTCTTGCCCCCCTTGCTCACGTCGGACCCATACTGCAAGCCCCGCGGGTGCTCCAGCACCGTCTCAAACCCATCGCCCAGCTTGGAAATCACCGCCTCCGCGCCACCCTGCCGTGCCGCCGTGCGAATCATCTCCATGTCCTGCACATGCGCGGGGTTGCCGAGCCCGATGTTCTCGCGCAGGGACAGGGGGTAGATGTGATGGTCCTGCGTCAGCGTCGCCGTCGCTTGCCGCAGGTCCGCAAGCCTGTACGCCTGGATGTCCGCGCCGTCGACGGTGATGGACCCGGAGGTCGCGTCGTAGAGCCGTGTGAGCAGCTTCACGATCGTGCTCTTGCCGCTCCCGTTCGAGCCGACGACGACGACGAGCTGTCCCGGCTTGATTGAGAGCGTGATGTTGTTGAGTGCCTTCGCGGGGGTGCCTGGGTAGGAGAACGAGACGTTTCTGTCAAAGGATGAGCGGCAAGTCGACTTCATACTTGACTGCACGTACATCAGCTCGAAGGGCATTCCATGCTCGTGTGGACGGCCAAGGGGTGGATACGGCAGGTCGCCGCTCTTCGTCTGGGGTACGACGTTTTCTTGATCATACATCTCCTTCACTGGACTAATTCCATTTGCCACCACACGCATCTGGTAAAAGACGTCTCTAAACGTCCAGGACAGCAGACTTTCGCTCTGGTGGAGCGTGGCTATCGTCACAAGGTTCAGTTCGCTGGGGTTGATTATCGCGTTGACCGCATAGTATAGCTGGCGATAAATGAGACCTAGTTTCGACAAACAAAGAGACGTACCATGGGGAGATCGCCTGCTAGCTTGGTGGCGATTTGTGATGAAGCACCCTTCATACTCGAATACTGCAGGTAGGCCTCCCTAATATCGGCGTCTGCCAGTGATTTCACCGCCCTCCGAAATTCTGGATACGTGTGAGTCGGAATCACGGGGGAGAAGGAAAACACGCCTTTGATAATGTGCTGAACGATATCACCCGTAATGATGTCCTGCCTATACTTTGGCTCGCCGAGGGCGCGCAGGCCCTTCATCCGCAGAAAGTGCGGGTTGTTTGCCTCAACGACGTGCGGCTCATTCAATAAGTGCTTTTGAAACATAGCCTCGAGCACCGGCTGCACAAGACAGAGCAGTGCGAAAATTGCTCCGTGTTGGGTGGACAGTATATCGCGAGAAATGTAGACGAGTTGGCCTACTGCGCCGGCCATACTCCAAGTCGCTTCCATACAGGATACGAAGGTATACCACGCACGGCGCTCCCAGACGCGTACCGACAGGTTGGCTGCGAAAGATGGTCAATAACACTGTATTGAAGTATAAGTACTCACCTTGAACACCGGTAAGATTCGTCGCCAGTCTGGCTACGAGCGTAGGTCAGTCAGTAGTAGCGCCCGCATGAATCGCGGAGACCTACAGCGTAGGATGATTTTCTGAAACATAAGGTCAACTTTATCCATGATTTTAGGCTCGAGGCGAGCCCTGTATTCCTTTTATTCGGTAATTGAAGATTTAATTTTTAGTGATTCACACACCTCCACTGTTTTACCACAGCTGTGAAAACCACGCATAGCATGCGTAGTGCTACGGCATGAAAAAGTGCGGCACCGTCGGGACTGCCATTTTTCAAACCGGCTTCGATCTGAAAACGTCCGACACTAGATTCGCATGCAGCCAGGAAAACGCACGATAGTAAGGACTCGGCTTGAAAGATGCAGACTCAGAGTTGGCTCGATGCTCGAGTACCAGATTTGGGCCAGCACCCAAAGGGAAAATAGCCATGGGCTTAGAGAATACACGTCTGTGATGAGGCGCAACAAGGTAGGAAACACTCTTGACGCCTTCTTCCACTGTTCACGCAGGCTGAGAGGTGGGAGGACTTGTGTGACAACGCGGTACACTCCCAGCTGTAAAGATTTAATTGGTGGCCCAGCGACAACTTCCTCGGTGCTTCCGTTCGAGCCGTCCTTGATTTCTGAAGTCATAGTGGGCGGGCGAAGAACCAGAGACGCGAGTTTGCTTTATAAGAAGCCTCAATCGGTAGCGCCCTGCGCCCACAATTCGAGTCACTTTGTGAGGAACCTCATGGCCGACAAGAACGGATGTCGACCTATGCACGGCCGAGTCGAGCGGCAGGTTTAGAAATATCCAGCAGGGCCGAGTGCGAGAAAATCTTTTTCTTGAATTTTCTGAGGTCAAGTTGCAAGCCAGGATCATTCCGAACATGTGATGCAAGGAACTCCCTCTTCAAGTTCCCTACGACGATGAAGCCCCATCGTGCGCTTGCCTGCATCTGTGTTTTTCTACTCTGTGCTTTGAGCACCATCTGGTGCTCCAGATTCACACCGACTGATGCTACCCTCCGCTGGATCGTGCTAGAATTGAAGCCTACCATGGCAGTGGCTTGGCTCGTCGTAGCCATCGTCTTGACCTGCGCACTCGTGTCTCCTGCCTTACCCCGTCGCGGTGCGATTGCGCTCCCCGAGGACACAGATGTTCAGCCGGAGACAACGGCCGACACTGCAAACACATGGGCAACATCATTTCTGCTCTTCAGTCTACTTGTCGATGCGGCCATGGCTTCCTTCGTGCTGTTCAAGCGTGGAATACCGGCTCAGACAGGCTCCAACTCGGACAGCTTCGCCATCGCTGTGTTCTTCCTTCACGGCGTTGCCAACTGCCTCATGATTTGCGTGCTTGCGTACGCCGTATACTACGGCGCAGAATTCATCCGAGCATTTGGTGGGCGCGGGCCTGCGATTCCGGATGGGGATGTAAACGATAATTTGGAGAAGGGAACGCAGGAGAATTGAGTTGGTGTACTGTAGGTGCACATCGTTGGTCTCAGAACGATACGCTGATTCTTGTAAGGATGCAGGTCTCGATAAATGTTGCCTGTATTTAATGCGATTTCTTTTTCATAATAGCGTCCCCACGATCCTCTTAAAGCGTTTAAAACTCACATTCCAGTCTCGAGAATGAATGAAGGGCGGGTTGGGCAGCTGATGGAGTGAATGACGTTCCGGATTGGATGATCACCTTCGGTGCCAGATACGGTACGGTTCCGGCCTTTGACACCTACGGCACTGGATATCTGGGCATTCCGGATGCTTGCACTTGAGATGCTCGTCGGCAAGCGGGGGTGAGTTATTATATATCGAACAGTGACTTCGTTTGAAAGTCTTGGTATTTATATTAGCCTAACTGACCGAAAGATTGGGAGAACGGCCAAGTTGAGGCCGTCCCAAACATCCAGGATCTCGTCGAAGACTGCGACGCGGCAGACCTAAACGACCACGACAGACTTTTGCGTTTACTTGTTTCTCGAGCGTTGACTTCAACACTTCGTTTTCAAGTGATTCGGAGAACTTGCAACAGACCCTATCGGCTCAGCGAATTGAAAAAAGGATTCGAGTCCTCGACGTGAATTATACTCCTCAGCCGTTCTTTAATATTTATAATTTATTGAACGTGCTACTGTATAAGTAATAGGGTTTTGCGGAATCGATTCAAGTATTTGAACGGATAAACGTTTTCGATGGGAGGAAACACTAGATAGCGTAGTAGCAGAGGCAGAGACTCTGACTCGAATGAACTTTGTGAACAGAAATAAATACGGAGCTGTTCAAACTCCGATTGGACTGTTTTGCATCGACCCGGACAGCAAACAAGCAAGGTATCTCCCGCCCGCCATCCTACTATCGTAGGTCCGTCATAACTCGTTATCATTGTCGGCCTGCTAACGTTATTTTATAGGACGAGTCTCGTGCGGTGCCCGACCAACTGTCTAGATAACATGACTAACGCAACCCCAGGAAGTTCTTCATCTTTAGGGAACAGTAATGGGATTCCTGGGAACAGCAATGGGAGTTTGAAGCGCCCTTTGAGCGACGGCGAGGGAAGCACTGGCAGCTATAAGCGGCAACGTGAGAGGGAGCCGCGAGACTGGCGCGACGTCCATCTCACTCGAGGCGGAGGTGGTGGAGGCGGCGGAGGCAGGCGGCGAGGCGGGGAAGGTAGGAGGGACAGCCATAATCGAGAACGGGATCGAGAACGCGACCGGGATCGAGAACGAGAACGGGACAGGGATCGGGGTAGAGACAGACACAGAGGGAAGGACCGGGACATTGACCGTCGCAAAGACCGCTCGCCCCGCAAACGCACCCCGCCGCCGGCGCTGGCTGAGAAAGAAGAGGGCGAGTAAGTCTCCAATCCTCCTTTAGTCGTCTCCTGCTGATGCATTCTATGCAGAATATCTCCTCGTCCCCGCTCATCGTCGCTCGCAACGCCACCACCCGCAACGCCGACTCCCGCACCACCGACACCGATGGAAATCGAGCCTGAGCGCGAGCTGGATCTAGCACCCTCGCCACCTCCAGTTGAGCAGACACTCGCGGAACGCAGAGCCCGCCGCGCCGCTATCTTGGCTAAGCACGGCATCTCCGCCCCCAATTCTAACTCTGGCTCGACAGGTCCTTTGAATGGTGTGTTATTTCCCCGTGAAGCAGTCGTTCATCTAATAAATTGTACAGGCGCATCCCCGTCTGTTTCTACGCCAGCGGAGGCTAATGCGAAAGGTTAGTTTCATTTCTCCCATACCTCCAAGTGTTGAGGCCAATTTCAGACTCCACAGCCGCTGCAACTCAAAATGGCCACGGTATGTTCGTTTTTTTCGTCGTCTTCGTCCATTCGGTCGCCGTTCCTTTCAGATATTCACCTTTTGTCTCTTTCGAGTCGGCCCCTCGTATGACCTGCTTCAAATGAGAGCACTAGACCTAGACTTGGGTGTTCTGTATATTCTTCTCTTATTGTTTCTGTGGTTTTTTATCTTCATCATCGTTCGTTCTAAGCTCATCTATACGGCAGGACCGTCTACCCCTGCGAAGCAACTCTCTCGCTCGCCATCGCCTATGCAGGAGCAGGAGCAGGAACAAGAACAAGAACAGTTCACGCTCGCTAAACCCGATTCCCCCGGAAAGGCATCAACTGGAGAAAAAGCGCAATCTCGACTCGAAAACCAGGAAGATGACGGGCAGGCACAAGTGAATGCAGCCGACTACGACCCGTCGCTCGATCGACGCGAGGACGAGTTCCGACGAGTGCAGGGAGCTGTTCAACCCGCACCTGCCCTTCCTTCCGCCGAGGAGGAGGAAGAGGAAGAGGAAGAAGACGTGGACGATATGTTCGCGTTCGCAGGCCCCAAGACGAAGAAGAAGACTGGAAAGAAGAAGACGAAGCCAAAGGCGAAGGCACCAGCTTCCGTGCAGCAACAACAGCATGTGCTGCACTCTGACACCGCTGCTGACCCGGAAGGGTACTACACCGTCATTTTGGGTGAAATCCTTGTAGCGCCGCCCACTGCCGCTGGAGAGAAGGGTGAACGGTACCAGGTGTACGCGAGCGTTGGCCGGGGGATGTTCGCTGTGGTTGTGCGGGCTCGAGTGTTACCCGACGGGGACGAGGGCAGCCAGAGCAAAGATGGAGGACGGGAGGTCGCGATCAAGATAGTGAGGGCGCAAGAGGTTATGTGAGTAGTTTGCTTTTCCCGTAGACGCATCACTCACTTGGATTTATTTTCTTTTCAGGCACCGCGCAGGCCTCAAGGAATCCGCCATCCTTCAAAAACTGCAGGCCGCCGACCCAGACGACAAAAAGCACATTGTACGACTTGAGCGAACCTTCGAGCACCGCAGCCACCTGTGCTTGGTGTTTGAGAGCATGAGCATGAACCTCCGCGATGTCGTCAAGCGTTTTGGCAAGGACGTTGGTCTAAATATCCGCGCGGTGCGAGCGTATGCGCACCAGCTTTTCATTTCCCTTGGGCACCTCCGCAAGCTCGGCGTCATGCACGCGGACATCAAGCCTGATAATATCCTGGTGCGCATGTCGCTCATTCCTTGTCTTCTCCCTACTGACGCCCCTTCAGGTGAACGACGCGAAGACGATGCTGAAGCTCTGCGACTTGGGCTCGGCGTCAGATGCAGCTGAGAACGAGATCACACCGTATCTCGTCAGCCGGTTTTACCGTGCCCCAGAGATAAGTATGTCATTCTTCTGCCGCGACGCTGCGTTATTTTTGCCTTCACTAATATATTCCACTAGTTCTTGGCGTCCCGTACGACCCGGCGCTAGATGTCTGGTCCGTGGGATGTACGCTGTATGAGCTCTACACGGGCAAGATACTTTTCCCTGGACGCAGCAACAACCAGATGCTGCTGCACATGATGGAGCTCAAGGGGCGCTTCAATGGGAAGATGATCAAGCGTGCCAAGTTTGGGGATGTGTATTTCGACGAGATGGGCGGGTTTGAGAGCGTGGAGAAAGAGAAGGCCAGCGGTAACGTACGTTTGTTGTGCTTCGGGAGATATGAGATACTGATAAGCTCTTCCACAGGATGTCATTCGCAAAGTGCATATTTCAAAGCCAGCGCGCGATCTGCGTGCGCGACTGCTCCCGAGCGGCGGCACACGACTTTCAGATGAGGAAACGAACGTCTTGTTGCATTTCGTGGACCTTTTAGACAAGTGTCTTTCCCTCGACCCGGCGCGGCGTATCACGCCGCGGGAGGCGTTAGCCCATCCGTTTATACGGGGATCAACGAAGTGATCTGCCAACGCGCGTCATTACATTCCTGTCGACGCTGTTGATGCATGCCTTTGTGCGGGGTGTGTTGCCAGCTATATAGTTAGTTTTTTTCTTTCTTTGCCTGTCTTGCCTCGATTTTGTACGCAGCAGAAGCAATGCGATCTATATATACATGTTTGTGCGCCAATCATGTGCTTTGTCGCGCCCCATGGAATTTGGAAGCACTCTTCAGCCTGCAAGAAGCTGTAAGAACTTCCGAAGAAGTGAGTCTTTGATCCTACATTCGACAACCGTGGTGTCTCAGACTCTCATGCCTTAGAAAATGCATTTAATTGACACCGAGGCTTCCGTGGCCTGTTGTCAATATGGTCACGGGTAGTGGAGATATTGTATTTGGGCGATGCCACAATCAGAAAAGGTTCGCATGCTCTCACAGTTGGCGGCCCCATAAGTATCATATCGACCTCCCTCGTGGCGGTCAAGCGCATTATGAATATTGCGACTCATTTGGCTTCTCCTGCGAGCAATCCTACCCAGAAAGAACCCGCAGTGGACTGGACGACTGCCGAAATCCCGTCCTATGATGCCCTTCCTAACTTCAAGAATTTCCCTGGGTGCGCTTGGAGTGTCTGGGGAGCAGAAGACCAGCTTGGGACGGTTAACTTGCTCACGGACGCCGTGGTGAAGGCCGCTGCAAGCGAGGAAATCAAGACTGGCAAGTCGGTCTCGTTGAATTGGTAGGTGGTCCTCTTCGCTGAAGGGTATGAGCGCTAATTGGAGGAGAATTTCAGGCCCTTGAATTTTCCCGAAAAGGTACATGAACGCCGTCTGCAATATTTCCTGATTGTGATCCGGTCCATAGCCCATGTTTGAACGCAAGTCGCCAGAAATCAACATGACAATTCGCGAACCACAGATTTATGGAGTCAGGGACGACGAGATTCATATAGTGGGCGAACCATTGGATGGCATGGCAATCACTGACCTCTTCCCGTAGAACACGCAGTCGGGTACACAATGGGATGGCATGCGGCACTTTCCGATCCTCGAACATGGTGTGTTCTACAACAAGTTCAGTCGGTCATTCTTGCGCTACTCGGAATTCGTGTGAACCCATCTGCAGTACGCCTGGCTCGTCGCTTCCACATGGGATCCGTCCTCTTCCGAACCCGCATGAAATAGACCCTTCGCATGCCCGCATCGGCATCCAGAGTGAGTTTCGTGTCCACGTTGGCCGAGCATGCTGATTCGGCACTCTCTGCTATGCAGATTGGGCGACGCATGGGATATGTGGTCGGGGTGTGCTCCTCGATCTTGTCTCATACCAGACGTCACTTTCCCTGGACAAGACCCTTCCATATAAGTACGCGCTTCCTTTTCGCACCACGCGAAAAATCCTGTTTTCTGAACTCATTTGTTCTAATCAAGTCCGTGGACCACGCATTCTATCGGTGTAAATGAACTGGAGGCGTGCGCGAAGGCCCAGGGGGTAAAGTTCCGGCGGGGAGACATTTTGATCCTGCGCGTCGGGTTTATCAAGAAATACTACGAGGCCTCGCAAGAGGAGCGGGACGCATTGCAGGCTCGCTCAGAAACGTTGTCAGTGAAACATCGGACTTTTTTGCATTGATTCATATATATCTGCGACCAGTGCGGGCATCGAACAGTCGGAAGAGATGAAGCGTTTCTTATGGTGTGATCCATATAATCCTCCGTCGAGATGCCATTGAATTTTCCCAGGAATAATCACTTTGCGGCCATTGCCTCTGATCAGCCGTCGCTAGAGGTAGGATACTACTTGCATCAGCCAGACATTACTTCCCGATTGAAATATCTCAGTGTTGGCCTGTGGCTGAAGGAATACAGTTCATGCATCAAGTATCATATTCCTCTGATTTTATGTCTCCAGGCTAACATACGTTTTTCAGACCCTTCTAAGGTGTGTGTTATTTACTATTCCAAGTATGCCGAAGGTGTGCTCAATGTAATATTTTGATAGCTTATGGGGGATGCCCATCGGTGAGTAGCTTGATTTTGCGGAAGAACCAGACCATTGATCCAAATTCTCATATGTTGAACAGGCGAATTCTTTGACCTCGAGAAACTGAGCGAAATATGTGCCGAGACAGGGCGCTACACGTTCTTCTTTTCCTCTTGGCCACTTAACATGTGTGTGATTTACGCCTTTGATCTCTTGTCTACGTGCGCCTAATGAGGATCACAGCATCGGCGGATGCGCCTCCCCGCCAAACGCCGCGGTCCGTCGTTTTGCATTGGCATTGTCCTTAATGATTTGAATCTCATGTTTCGTCGCAGGCTTATTTTTGACTTGCGTATTTGGAGCGAGATTTCTTTTTGTATCTCCCCAATCTCTCATCAATAACCAGAGATTTAGGCTAGTAGGGCTTGGGACTGGAATCGGTGATAGAAATGTGTCCTGAACTACATATGGTTCAAAGCGGGATGCAAGATACTGTACTTGCAACTCAAAAAAGCAGCGCACAACAACAGATTTCGAGAAGAAGGCCGTTCCAGCCAAAATGCAAAATTCTCGAGCGTGGAGAATCCTACTGACATCATCAACATCACCTTTGAGCCAAGGCAACCGGGTTTCTCCGACTCTGTGTCGAATTTCGAGCATGCGGGCCGCGGCACGACCGGTCCGCCTCAGGACCAACCGAAGCTTTGACACCTGACACGACATTGGTTATCTCAGTTCCCAGATGTCGACGATTAAAAGCATGCCCCTGGACTGGACGACGGCGGATATACCAGCGTACGATGAGCTCCCTTACTTCAGGAACTTTCCGGGATGTGCGTGGGGTGTCTGGGGTTCGAAGGACGAGTTGGGAACCGTGAATCTTTTGACCGAAGCTTTGGTGAAGCAAAGTGCAGCGGAGGAGATTAAGTTCGTGGTAACATTGATTCCTACGAGCAAATTGGACTTACAACCGACGCTAATAGAACAGGAAAAACCGTGTCCTTAAACTGGTGCGTTGCAGCTTCGTACATATTTTTGAAAATAATGCATAATTTAGGCCGTTGAATTTTCCAGACAAGGTTTGACTTCATATGTACTAAAGCCTCAGTTCTTAACTAATTTGAACGAACAGCCAATGTTTGGGCGCATTCCTCCAGAAATCAAATTGATTCAGAAACAAAAAGAAGGGCGAAATTACTCGAGGGACGACGAGATCCATATCGTGCGGTTTTTTTCCGACTTAAATATACAGATCGTGACTCTTCGACTCTCAGAATACTCAGTCCGGAACTCAATGGGACGGTCTACGCCACTTTCCGATCTTGGAGCACGAGATGTTTTACAACAAGTTGCGTATGTTCGACCAATGTGCCGTACCCTGCTCATATTCAAAGTACTCCGTCCTCGACACTTCCTCGCGGCCTCCATTCCATGCCCGATCCGCACCAAATTGACCCAACCTATACGTGGATTGGAATCCAGAGTATTTGTCTTGCCTGCTGATTGTTTCTACTCAGACTAAAGCAGCCTTCACAGACTGGGCCGATCATGGCATATGCGGCCGTGGTGTTCTTCTGGATCTTGTGAATTTTCTATCCAAGGATGGCGTCCTCTCGTACGACCCATGGACAACACACCCGATAACGGCCAAAGAGCTTAAAGCCTGTGCGGAGGCACAGGGCATCAGTTTCAGGCGGGGCGACATTTTGATGCTGCGTGTTGGGTTCATTAAGAAGTATTATGAAAGCACTCAAGAATCGAGAGACGCTTTGAGGGGAAAGGCAGAGACTTTGTGCGTCATTTCTACAGATCAGGCTCTCAATTTCATGTCGTTTCCAGTGCAGGAATTGAGCAATCAGAAGAGATGAAGCGATTTCTTTGGCGAGTTGACCGTTCTATTCTGTTCGTGCTTCTGAAACCGCAGCCAGGGATCATCACTTCGCCGCAATTGCATCAGACCAGCCTGCTTTAGAGGTATGAGGGTGCTTAATCGAATATTTGTTGATTAGACCTGCTTTTAGAGCTGGCCGCCATCGCCAGGAACACCGCATTTACACCAGGTTTGTCCTGCTGTTGTGCCCTTTCCAATCATGCTTTGCTTACATGTTCGAATAGACAATATTAGGGTAAGAACCATACTAGAAATTTTCTCGAAGTCGCTTCACATTCGATAACTTGCAGACTTTGGGGTATGCCCATCGGTGAGCTCATTCATCGCCTTTCGTGCCCTATTGAAAATTGCAGGCGAGTTCTTTGATTTAGAGAAGTTGGCCAAAGTGTGTTCCGAAAATCAGCGCTATACCTTCTTTGTTTCATCGTGGCCTTTGAACATGTAAGTTCTCTCTTCCATTGAAGTAGTTTACTGATGGGGCCAGAATTGGAGGGGCGGCTTCACCGCCTAATGCTGCGGTAGGTTCAAGAAGTTGTCCTGTATACTTCAACATGTTCATTATCTATGACGCAAGGCTTTCTTCTGAGGTTCGATTTTTTGGGACCATCGTTGTAGCCATGCACTCTACATGTGTTGTTATGAATGTGAGACCTTTTTTATTTTGTATGTGCACCGTAACGGACTGCAACTCGACTCGAGATGAACGAGGTAGGTAACGGGTTCCTGGCTTCCAAACAACGAAGAATCATGATGGTGTTGTGTCTATCATTTCGCTCATGCTGTCCATTGAATAAACAACCGTCTAATGCATGTAGGACGCAGTGACGCCTAGCAACCGGTAACATGCCATCTGCACGAGTTTTCTCAATCGTCCGCGAATACGACCATATGTAGTCCTCCGCCCTAAATTTGCCGGGTTTAAGATGAGCTTTGCCACATGCAGAACATGTTGAGCATACAGTTACTGAAAATAAGACACTGAGAATTCTACATGCTCCCATGTTTTCTGTTCGCCATAAGCCTAAGGAGCCAAGTTGAATCTGAACGTGTGTAAATCACGTGATCGTCGAGCTTTGGACGCCAGCCAGAATGAATGCATTGCATCATTACACGGGTACGAGGACATGTGGACATGTGGACATGTGGACATGCACATGTACCGCCGCGAGATTATCGGCAGCAGGAACAGGAAACAGCGGTACCCGGTTCAAAGATACTATATTTTGGATATCAGTTCAAACCTCGTGCAGTCACTGGTAGAAGATGGGATACAACTTTTACATACCTACCGATGGATCAGAGTGGCTCGACCATTGTGTTGTTTCAGGTACTTCCTATCTGCGGCACTCCGGCGGCTTGACTTATTTCTTCCCAATAAAGCTCAAAAATACTTAGTCGCTCAGTGATCGTCTCATCTATTGACTGTCATAAATGGTTCGAGTCTACGCCGAGTCACCGACTACTGAGTTTACCAAACCGCAGATATTTACTGCATTCCGATGAATTCCGAGAGCTTTTCAGGGGACGCGGAAGCTTAACACACACATGGAAGCTCGCCGACGGGTCGCGCCGACGCCGCGCCATAGTTAATGCTCATCCGGATACTGTACGGGTAGATCTGATGTATTTACGACAGAAGAGGTTGAAAGTACAGAGTATTGAAGTAGATAATGTGCATTGCGGTTCTCGCACTTCGCAGTGTTTCTATCTTCAAGTAGGCTCTTCTTTTCCTGGTTCGTCTACCATATTTCCCGAATATTCACGAAGTCCATGGAAGCTTAACTGCGTCGAAGCATAAATAAGATAGCGTTTAGTGCTGACGTCGAATAGACAGGCACTGTGGGATGCATGTTATCAATTACAGCCATCTGTTTACTTGTCCATTGCTTTCCTCAGATGTGCCTCGCATTGCAGAGTTCCTTACGTTCCCGTTGAGGAACGGATGCAGCATAGCGAGGAACCGATAGGTTCAAAGCGCGACTTTACGTACAACGAGAAACCCAAGTAGAGCCAATGAAACACTGGTGGGCAGGAGCTGATCAGAAGATAGTGGATCGACAATATGAAACAGCGCACATCTAAAAGAGAATGCGAGAAAATCCTAGACTGAAAGTATCACAGTTGACTTTGGATGGCCAACACCGTCCGACGCCGGCAGACAATGTTGGGATATTCAAAAGGCCGACTGCCGATAGAATTCAAATCTGAGGACTTCGTGCAGATGATAGCAGGCGATCCCAGACGAAATCGAATAATTTGAACTGAGTAGGGGCCACCAGTCAATCCGAAGTCAATTGTCAACATATGCAGGGCGGTGCAACCCGTCCAAGCTAGAAAAGTGGAACCGCAGTTAACGGACCACTATGCGCGGCGGCTTGAATTTGCAGTGCGGACACGGTCGTATATAGATATCTCAATACATCCTGCATTTGATGAATGACGCGCTGGCCGACCCAGGCCGCAGTGCGCGAATGTCCGCTCCGCCGTGAAAATCACGGATATCACGGTCAATCGATGGTCGATTGAGCATTTCAGCTATTGAGATTCGAGGGTGTAGAAGGAACGAGACAAGGTCGAACCTGTGGCCACCGGGGAGCCGGTTTTCGGAGAAAAAAGGTCCAGGTAAAGTGTCGGGGCTGAAACTCTTACCACATTCAGGGGGAAGGCGAAGTGAGACCAGAGAGAGTGACAACGGACTGCATGGATCCCACTCTGTCGAGCCGATGGGATTCGAGGAAACCGTTACATCGTCGAAACCACAGTCGGGCGGGACGCCGGCAACCAACATGATGCAAGAACAATTCTCTGATGACGGGTCAACCAAGACCGTTCAAGTTTGTAGAGATGCAAAGGAACCATACTATGGAATCAAGCGAAAGAGACACTTTTCCTGACTGGTACCGCAGACGAAGCGCCATGAAGCGCCGAGAGGGACTGCTTGACAGCCTTCCGGCGTTTGTTCTTTGCTTTCTTTGACTCCGAACGCTGTACAGCGATCATAGCCTTCGTTTCTTTCTGCGTTACATATCCGATTCAGCTGCGCTGACAGACACTGGAGGCGCGGGTGATCACCAGTTTGGCTTTCGACTCAGATATTCGAGAAGACCGTTCGGGGCGGGATTGGCCGAGCTATTGGTTGTTCAGTTGAATCATGTTGCGTGGGCTTTTCACGCAATGAACCTGTGCAAGCTGATTTTTCTCAGCCCTAATCTGTGATTTTTGCTCTTGGATGCCAGCGATGGCTTCGGCGAGTCCCAAGGCGGCCTATAGACAGAAGATGTTGGTGTGGGTCCATAATGAGAGGGTGGAGAAGTTACGCTTTGATCCAGAAAACGCTTGGGACGCTTTCCTTTTCCTCCGGCCTTCATGGAAGAGTGAGACGGCGAAAACCTTCCGAGTCCGTGCACGTGGTTCATCATTGTTATCCCCTTCTGATGGCTACATTTAGAACTGTGTCCGAGGTTACTTCTTCCCGCGAATATCTGCTCTGACGGATCAGAGAATTTTCCCTTTTCTCGGAGATCTGACCGGATCATAACTAACGGAACGATTCTTGTATTTACAGGTCAATTAGATCAAAAACCTTCAATCGAGCTCAGTTCGTGATTCAACGCATATGATAATAAACCCCATGTGCGCAATCTTTCATTTAGACACACGACCATACGTGTATCCGGCTTTCTCTACAAAGCCACCGTCATTGCTCACATCTGCATAATTATCAGATCGTCAGGGACTCGCCGCGTATCATGCAAGTCTAATCGTAAAGCATCAAGGAGCACACAGGAATTCGAACCACAGATTTCCGCGTCGCGCCAGTGGTCACCGAAATCAGGGAACTGGCGGGAGAGTGTATGTATTTTCGCAAGCATCACAATAGCCACCATGGCTTTAAAAGAAGACGATCCGTGTGGTCCATTCCTTCACTCTCACTCTCACTCACCAACTCATCCATTCTAATTCCCTCTCTTCGACCAAGTTACTGCTCGTTATGTGCCGTTGGCGTCAGTGAGTGCTTCCAGTTCTCGTGCCAGTGGGGCGAAACCCTTAACTGGCGGGATGAACAGTGTCCGAAACATTTATCTGCGCTGTGGCCACGCTGAGAACCTTGTGAGTACGCTGCCAACATTCTATGATATTTTGTCCTAACTGTTCTTTGTTAGCCCCCGGTCGAGGTATGCTGGTCCTCCCCGGCCCTGTAACGCAATTGACTCGGCCTCTTGCGTCTTCTAAGGTCAAATGCTCAAGCACTCACTGCAAATTTAGTCCGAACCACCCAGCTGGTTGTGTTCCACCGTCTTGCAGTAGGACGTGCAACCAATAGTGAGCCAGATTCATATTCTTCGAGAAAATATGATTAACCACGACTCTTTTCCTAGTCATCTTTTCCCCGAGCATTATAGTGCGCCTTCTCAGTTTGTCTTCATCGTGCCTAATAACTGCCGATTAGATCCCAACGTTGACGGATTCTGTTCGGGTTGTACTCGCGCTATGAGCTCCGGGCGTCGTCGCGCCTACTAACCAGCGGATGTCCTCGAACGGTCGTGCAATTACTTGTACATACAAATAATACCCTGCAAACTCCTTAGAATCTGACACATCGTGTATCTCAATGTTGATATATTTATTCTATATTTTCCTCGGTGTGCGGATGGGGCAGTTATGAAGGTAAAAGTCGAGTGCAACGGATCAGTTCAACGTCGACCTCAATTATTTCAAGTTAGACACGTTGATTTAGATTGGCACAGCAAACGCAAACGAATATTTCGAATACATCTTGGTTCCTATGGTCATTTAGTTACGTACCCCCTTCGAGAGGCTATATAAGCGCAATCGCGATCGGATCTCGAACCATTCCGGCACCGCATTCATACTACAAGTAGCTGAGGGCTCATTTATTGGCTACTAGCATTTGGCATTCACTGCGCTGCCATGGCTCCAAGATCACGTACAGAGTGCCCACCCGCCAAGTTGATTCAACAATCGTCTGGCCGCAATAAGAAATCGAAGTCAAAGAGCGCGTAGACCAACTCAGAACATTTCCAATAATTATTTGTGCTCTGTGCAGAGTTCGCCTCCGTATAATAGAATCACAAAGTACGTAGAAGGGTTGAACGCTAGATGAGTCCGCGCCATCTTCGTCAATTCGTTACTTCGCTTAAGGTGGTGAATCTTCGTCACTTGATGGGAACGTGTGAATGCTCTCACGCTGGTGTGTTTTTGTCAGCTCGGCAAGCGACGGCAACTCCTCAATGCATCACGAAGCGATGGAGATCACCAGTGTGCCGAGCGCGGCCAGTTAGGTTCGGGTTGGGTGGTTAGGGTTTTGGTTAGGCGGTTAGGGGTTTTGGTTAGGTGGTTAGCGGTTAGTGGTTAGGGTTAGGGGATTTGGTTGGGGTTTTGGTTAGTGTTAGTGTTAGGGTAAGGGATCTATATAAAAAAAACCTGCCGGCTTGTGCAAAAGAAACATTGATGGCCGATGCCTCCGAGTTCCCGAACGTGCTGAGGTGAGATGACGAGCTTCTACAAAAATGAGCTGAAGTTACGAACTTTCCCAAAATGCGATCAAGTGACGAAGATTCGCACAACTAAGCGAAGTAACGAAGTGACGAGGGTGGGTACGACCCACGCTAGATGAGCTAAGAATCGCAACGTCGACAGCAGCTTACTGGGTAATATCGGGGTATAAAGTTTCGGTCTCCTCGGAGATTCTTAGCCATCCATTTCATTCTTAGCCACTCGCCCGAAGATTAGCAAGCGGTTGAATCACTTGGAAACAAATTTCAACAAGAAATCCATAAGCGGCAATCAGAGTCCGACGGTGATCGCCGGTTATGAAAATCAGCAACTTGAACCGTGGGTCCGTGACAGGTCACGACCTTCCGATTTCCTCCCTCCCACTACCATAGTAATACCAACCACTGCACCAGTCTCTGCCTTTTACACCCCGGCCCCCATTCACGCACGCTGACTTTCGTCCGGGTCCTTGAATCTTCGCGTCGACCCAATCACTGGTCCTGGTACTTCGGCTTCCCTCGTTACCTTCCCAATTTACAAGCTCAGGAGTTGTGAAGGACAGCCAAAAGCCACATATGTCGTAACTGACAGCGGGGGAGGACCTGTATAGATCAACAAGGCGCCCGCAAAAGCGTCAGACGGTCCTGACCCATATCCCTGGTCTTCTGGAAATCTCAAAATTGAAGCGGTATTGAATTCAAGGGGATGGTGGATGGCGACGAAATCGCGATACAGTAAACGCAGATGGTAATTTGTACGGCACCTGCTTAGATTGTATGGCTGGGATCCTTATCTTGGAGCCGTTGTGGTCCGCAGGTTGAACCTCGTATCGACAAGTCATTTTTTACTTTCCGAGACTGATGCTCACGATATAATCCCTATGTCTGTCTCGGAACAATTTATACGAATATGGAGTCATCTCGCCCCATTCATTACCTCTGGCAAATGAAACACCTTTTCACGGCGTGCACGTGACACAGTTCAATTTTCTGGTGGACCAGGTTCCGATTGGCGACATGTACTTCAATAATAACAGGTGGTCCCAGGTTCTTCCGTCTGTCTCGATACTGAGCTTTTAGGACCGCGGCTTATTGTCAGGCAGTGCGCTTTTGATAATGGTGTCAGTTTAACTTGAAGCTTTCTACTAAAGCTCCCCTCATATTCTTACCCGGTTTATAGCTAAGATGGAATCAGCCCCAGCGAGCTTTTCGGTGAGGCCATTGGCATAAATTAGTCAGTACCTTCGATCCCAGCCCCTCGGGCTCCGTTGGCTCCCCTGTATCTTTGTTCTTTTTGCTCATAATACTTAACCCGCAGACTACTTGGAAGCCTCTCGGTCATACTTACTGTTCCTCGGATTTCCGTCGTAGCTATACTCCTCTTCCGTTGGTTCGACACACACCTCTGACTCTAGTATGTTATTCTTCATATTCGAAGTTCGTGCGAAAAGCACGGGTTCGCCGACAGTGGCGCAAAACAGATGGAGGCGGCGAGCTGTGCATCAGAATCTAATTTTTTCATCGCGCCCAAGGCCAATGTAGGTGAGCACAGAGTGACTGCATCCAAGTCCTCTGAGCGCTCAACGATGACGGTAGTTTTGGGAGAGTGGGTGCTGCATCATCCACGTCTTCTAGCTACGAGAGATGACCATCGATCATGATACCTCTCGCCATCGAAGTCGTCGATGTTGAGCGGTATCAGATCCGGTCTCATGAGTTAGGCGGGGTGATCGGGTGAGGTGACCGGCGATAGCAGAATCGGAAGCAGTGCAGTGTTTAGGGCGGCGGGGTTATTGAAGGCATTCAACCCCAAGTACGGTATTGGTCGATCGACATCAACGAGTGATTTCGTCGCGCTTTCTACGGGATGACGCCCGCCAAAGATTGCGAATCATACAGTGAGTTCAGACCGCGGATGAGGATAGCATTCTGCGACTCACTCAGTACCGGGATCAGGTAAACCAGGATGCAAGTTCCAACAGCCGGAGGAGATTTGAGACAAGGCAATCATATTGCATCGCAATCAAAGAATACTAGGACCTCCAATGAGTCACAATTGAATACGAATGAAGGTGGGTAGGTAGGTAGGTATATTCCGGCGCGGTCGGGGTCTTCACGTTTGGTTCTATGCATAATGTCAATGAGCACAATGATTTTGGCGGGACTGTGCCTGTCACGAATTACAATGCGATTGAATGCGTCGAAGTAGAGTCGAAGCGACACAAATGACTTGAGCTAGGCGTTGGATGTCGACAATCAAGGATCTGCCTGTGTTCCGACAGCACAAAATTATAAAAAACTTAGCGTACCCAAGGGGATTAGAGGCTAACAGCGCAAGATTTAGAAGTTGGAAGATGGGCCGAGGAGAAGAGAATTTGAGAAACCAAAGAAGGGAAGAACCGCCGCAGACCGGTACGCAGGGTCGCCAGAGGGCTGTTCACTGGATTGAAGTCAGGTAGTTGTGGAATGAATGCTCGTTGCCAAAACAGCTCCTGTTCTTGCTTGTTTCGAAATATGGATTTGAGGCGATTCATTGACGGAAATCAATATGGAAGTCAAGGGATCTGCTTTCAAGTTGAATACCATGCGAAAACCCCGCGTAGAAGAGTCGTGGTAATATAGAATAGCACATCAAATATGTAGAAGCGAATCAATGAATCTTTGTGTGGTTGAGATTTACGTCTTGAAAACGCATCCGATTCCAAGGAGACGGTGGTAGATTCAAACCAGTATTGCTGTGGTACTGCGGACCGCCCGCCACCGCAACCACATAGGTGGTCGGAAGCCAAGGAGAGGACTGCGGGAAGTGTCGACGACCCCAGATACAATGAGAAGGACCATAATGACTGGCACGATGTAAGGAGAACTGCGGGAGGGCCATGAGCTTGCCACACAGGCTCCGGGTATGAGAGGGTTGCGAAAGAGATCTCGATGTGCGGTGCAATTGCCAAATCAATGTTCGTAATCGAGGGTTGAGGACGAGCGAGATTGCAGGAAGAACGGTGAGGCGCACTACTGCATTTTGTATACTTATGGCATGTACAGTGAGCCCAATTCGTTTTGTCGCTATTGTTTGATTTATCACTGCGGACGAATCAGTGCTTGAAATTAACGAACGCGTCCCAAGGTCATTGGTGTCAGAATCGGATGCAATGTTCGGAAGTCGAATAAGAATCAGTCGAGCGTCTCCGAGTCCACGTTCCAGCATCCTAGTGTATCATAGTACAAGGTTCGGAGACTCGGGGAAATCTTCGACATGCCAGTGGAGATGCCGTGGAGATCTGGGTGGGTTCACCGGACTGGCAGAGCCGCTGAGAGCTGCGGGTCGTTCGTGAGTTATTGTGCGGTGCAAATGACTAGTCGGAGCCTGACGTGGAAAATAGGAAGAACGCTCAGTGTATCCGGTTTTGATGAGACTCATGAGAGCCACAACTGCCACGAGGCTGGCCTTGAGGCTGCCGTAAAGTTAGACATGAGGAAGCGTCGATTGAGTGTCCACGAGAGCTTGTAGACAGATTCAACACAGAGCTTCCGAGTGGTCTGGATGATTTTTGGTCCAGCCGATGGCAGCGAAGGCAAAGAATCAATCCAAAAAGTCTCTCCACTGAGCTATGATTTTGCGTTATAGTCTTTTTTCCCACTGGGGATATGTGCGATCCCCGGTCTACGCACAAGACCTGTTGTCCCTATTGTTCCAAATAAACCCTCCAGCAGTACGATGTGGAATAAAGCCTAAAATCAAGCCCGGAGCAGACATTGACAAACGAAAGAAGAGGTTACGCACGTGACTCGTGTTTTGGATCAAAAATCTGCTTGATCTCCCTCCACCACGCTTACCGTTGGCGCCGACGCCGACGCCGACGCTGGGCGCACGATGAGCAGGCGAGAGTCGCGGGTGTCGATGAACGTCCGCCAGAACGATGCCCTGCTCGAGTTTGAGAACTGTGCGTGCTTTTCCTGTCTCGTTTGGACATCAAGCTCACTCGAGCGTGGCTTGACAGTCAAGAAGAAATTCCTGTTTGCGAACAAGCATATTACAAAGTAAGTGGACTATGGGGTTCTCAGCGCTGGATTGCCACCCAGGAGTTGTGGTCCCACTTGACCCGAATTAAGGCCACACTGCCGGTGGGATGACCAGGGCAAAAATCGCTTCCTGTGCTAGGAATCTGGCTCTGGGACCCCGAGATTACGACCAGACGATATTCTAATGTGTTCAATTTTGCAGACTAAATTCCACACTGAGCATGAAGATCGAGGAGCTAAACACAGAAATATCGACACTCTATACCGAGAATTTGCGTCTGCGCGCATCCGAGATTGCACTCTCGGCCCAGCTCAAGCGCGAGCGTGAAAAGTCGCGCAAAATTCTGTCTGACGCTGAAGCGGCGGTGCGTGCCGCGACACCCATGATTTATTATTCGTCTAACATTGGGCCTTATTTCAAGACGCAAACGCTCTCGTCGCATTTTGGATTTCTACGTCAGACATTCAATATCCCAGTCCACGCCCCACCATCACCAGCCGCCACGCCCCCACGCCGTCCTACGATTTCCCCGCGGAACAGTACCTATGCTAATAATGTTAACCGCCTGGCGCGTGAACCGCAGGTTTCCAACATACATGAGGATGAGGAAGAGCCGGAGGACCTTCCTGTTCCAATTTCCCCTCCACGGAAGGCTAAAAAGAAGGCGCGCCTTAGCGCATCCAAGCTACCACTTCCTTCTCGCTCCAGCACGCCCCCGATGGCTGCCGCACCGCCATCCTTCTCCGCTCCAGCACCACCAGCACCAGCACACCCGCATCTGGACCTCTCCTCGCTTGCACTGCTCCCCAAGAAGCGGCGCCAGAGCGGACTCTTACTCGATCTTGGCGTTGTCGACATCGATGCCCTAGATTTTGACGACAGGGCAAACGAGACAGAAAACGAGCGGCAAAAGGAGAAGGAGCGCCAGAAGGAGAAGGAGCGCATCCGCCGTGCGCGTGACGACGATGCTCTCGACACTACTGCCGCGAAACCAAAGGCAAGGCTAAAGGACGTGACAAATTCGAACTCGTCTCGCCCGCGGACCAAGACCGACCCGGCTCTCGACGCAACGCTGGCACTCGGGACACAGGCTCAGGCCCGTTCCTTCCTCGTTGCAGCCCCCCCGAGCCCGCCGCCGCCAGAACCGAAAGCCCTGCCCGTTCCCCCGCAGATCGCCGTTGTCCCCCAGCCACAGCCTCAGCCCCAGGTGCGGCCGCAACCTGTGTCTTCCGGCTCCTCGTCCTCGCTTGAATCCGCGTCCGACCGCGACCGCGAACAACGCTTGAACGCGGGCGAGCCCGTGACAGCAGCAGCGGAAAAGGACGCGGGTGGGCGCGAGCGGCGCACCCGCAAAAGCGTCAACTACGCGGAGCCGAAGCTGAATACGAAGATGCGCAAGCCTGAACAGCCAGCCGGCAGTGTACCTACACCGGCTCCGGTGAAACGAGCCCGGTCATCGGCGGCTGCAGCTATCCCCGTGTATGCTAGCGCGAGCAGCACTGTGCGTCGGCCGTCGCCGCCGCTTCGGACGAGCACGCGGCCACTCACGGACGAGCTGGATGAGGACGAAGAAGAGAAGGAGAAGGAAGACGATGATGATGAGGGAGATGATGACAGTGATGGGTGGGCTGACGGAGAGTTCATCCCTGGGTGGGCGAGCGGGAACGTGAACGTCGACACGCGACGAAGAGCACAGCATGGGCATAGTGGGCGGCGGAGGGGCGAGGTCGAGGCTGTCGTGGGTGAATGGGCGCGTGAACGAGAGCGAGAGGGGCGCAGGCACAGCGCGGTGGTCTAAACCTCAGGACCCCTACTCAGTACCTCTCCTCAGCTGGACTCGCTCAGAGCTGGGGGAATATTATGACACGAACGACACGAAAGCGAAGTAATTGTAATTAAGTAAGTACCATGCAAGTCTGTACGTCTTTTTGTATATGTACTGGGTAGATGAGTGCTGCTCAATGTTGCAGTGGGTTTTGGAAACGTGACGGTCAGGAAGGCCCTGTCTATAGTACATATCAAAGCCAAGATCTGGATTGAATAGTGTTCGATTCACAGCCAGTGCAAACGCGTCTTTCCCTGGCGCATCTTTCCTGTCCCCATAAACCCAACACGTGTCTAGCCGTCGCGCAGCAGCAGCCCCAGCAGTCGGGCTTCATCGCTCTATCTCAACCCAAAGGCAGCTTGGTGTACTGAGATATTGCTCATCAAGTCGTGTAGTTCCGCGCTATTCACAATCCAGATGGACATTCCGATATTCTAGTCACTTCGACAATCTAGGGTAGGTATGTACTTGACGACAATGAGGGTCAGTCATCGAGAAAGTTAGAGGGAGGCAACAATACCTTATTTACAAATATATCGCAGCCTCAGGACCAACTAAGGCTATCATTTATCACTCATTCGTAGCCCTCTCCGCATCGCGCTCCACTGGGGCTGTCCGCTTGACGGGATCAGCAGCAACCGTGTCGGGTAGCGAGCACTCTTCCACGGGCAGGACGGAGAGGAAGATGCTCACTGCCAGTCCCTGGAACAGTCAGCCACAAAAGAGACAACAGTGGAGGAAAGAAAAGAACACACAATCTGGCAATAGAATACAGTGCGGAGCGCAAGCGCCCAACTCGTCGTGGCCTTCTCTTGTAAATCTGCGGGCAAGGTATGGATGTAAGCTGTCGAGGCGAGGATCTTGGCGACAGTCTACAGTCGCCCAGTATCAGTGTGCGCGCGAGCAACCCAAAGGAAAGAAGGGAGGATAACGAAACGTACGTCCTCGTCCAAGATGCGTGCTCGGAGGTTGCGTGCGAGAAGCATCTGCGTGAGGGTCGCAGAGAGGGAGACGCCGAGGACTTGGCCCATGGTGCGGAATAGATATGATACTGATGTCGAGCGGTTAGAATGGGTAGATCATAACAGTAAACGGTGTGCGTACTTCCGGTCGCAAGCGGGATGTCGTCGCGGGGGACGCTTGCGATGAGCGCGAGCAAGGTGGTCGTCAGCACTGCCGCGAACGCGAAGCCCTGCGGCGTATTGAGCATTTCTCATTGGTGACAATAACAGAACAAAGACTTACCGATGGCGCCAGGGTTATGTAGAGCACCCATTCTGGGGTATCGGGATTCCTAGTGGGTGTCAGGCAGAGAGCGGGAGAAGTTCCAGTGGACTGACCAGGAGGCGAGGATCAGGTTTGCAACGAGGAGGCCCAGGCTCGAGATGGCCTGAAACTTCCAGTAGCGGCCGGTCTTGCGCATGTACCAACCAGCAAGGAGCGATCCGATCGCGACAGATACGGAGTTGGGGATGAGGTGGGCACCAGCATCGGCAGAGGTGCGGAGTCGCGCCGCCGTGAAATACAGAGGAGTGTTGTACAGGGTGGAGAAACTGAGGACTGCGATCAGAAAATTGTTGAGGGCGACAAAGCCTGGCGTTCTCTGCAAAGAGGTGAGACGAGGGAAAATTGACTGAAGGAAAAACTGTACGCGTTTCAGGATATAATTGGCATAATAGGCTCAGCGGCAATTTGAGCTCTACAAGAACGAATAAAGAAGCTAATACGGCACTAGGGGTCGTTGGTTAAGGTAAAAATTGCTGGGAATCGGACCCACGCAGTCGTCAAGAGGACCCAGACACGGGGATCGTCCCAGGCGTATCCGACAGTGGACTTGAAATGCATGCCTATGAGGAAAGCCAGCAGGGTGAGAATAAGGCTTGCGGATCCGGCATAGTCAATTCGTTTGAGCTTCGGGAGAATACCGGTGCTCGCCGAGGCAAGGACCAACTCAGGCTCCCGGATTTTCAAATAGAGTAAGAGGAGGCTAAAAGCCAAAAATGGCGACTGGTACAAGAATGCGGCGCGCCAGCCGATTGTGTCGCCGAGCCAACCCCCCAGCGGCGCACCAATGGCACCGCCAAGTCCGAAGAGGAGATTCCCGACTGTGAGGAAAAAAATCAGAGTCAAACCTGGATGCTATCGAGATGGAATACTCACAACCTTGGTAAAGCCCTCGGCTTTTCAAAGGCACAGAGTCGGACATGATGACGGATCCGACGACGGTCAGGCCGCTTCCTCCCATTCCTGCCATCGCTCTGCATGCGACGAGTTGCCACCTGTTACATGTTATTCGTGGTAGCATTTGGACGCGTCCCGGCGTACATATTCTGCGCAAAACCGCATAGGATCGTTCCTACACCGAATAATGTACCTGCAAACAACATGCTCGGCCGCCGCCCGAGGATATTGGCTAGTCGACCTAGTCTCGGAAATGAACATGATGGATTTATTCGCGATCGTCAAACATACCATATAATGGGGTGAACGCACAAAGCGATAGCAGGTATGCCGTCCCAATCCAAGAACTGAGCTGCATTGACTCCATGGACGAGCCAATGGTGCTAATGAGCGTGGCGACAATGGTGGCATCGAGAGAGCCGATGAAAACAAGGCTAAGGAAGGTTCAGAGTCGAAGATTGAGGCTAAGTGCAAGGAGAGCAAGGATCGACACCCAATTGGGTGCAAGTACGTAAACTGGCTTCGACCCGGACCTCGACGTACCCCCAAATCCCAGTCATCAACAATGCGAAATCCCAGCCCGACGCCTCTGCGGGTCCTTTGGGAACGAGGGGGCTTCGCTCTGTCGCCATTGCACCAACGTGGAAAGAGAAAGGGCTTAAATAATTCCGAGACCGAAGCAAGGACCGAAGATGATTTGTCACAATAAACAGCTCCCGACAGCTCTCACTGCTGGACTGGATTCCAGTGGAAAAATCAGGCGACGCGACGAAAAACTGCGCTGTTTTGCTATCTTCTTTTGCTATGTCAAGCCCCAATACTTAGTATCTGGCATCTGCGCGTCTGCAGCTTTTTTGAAGCTGATCAAGTCCTGTCTACGTAGATAACGCCAAATTATCGTTATCTTGCAAACGAGGCCCATGCCGTTTACAGCCTTTTACAGCCTAAACCAACCCACCGGCCTCTTCCATCGCATCCAACGTGCCCTAGATTCTCATTCGATCTCAACAACAGCCAACGACCTCGTAATACGCCCTGCATATGTGCTGTCATTCTTCCACGCTGCTTTGAGCTATTTCCTCCAGCTCCAGATCGCGCGCCAACCCTATTTCCTAGCAGATGATTACTCAGATAATTCCCAGATGTCGTCAGAAATCTCGTCACTCATTCTTGACAATAGTGGTGCTCAGTCCACCGGCAGCGTCGTCTCAAGCACGTCGGCTTCGTCGAAGCTGGCGCTGGTCGGAATTCTCCCTAGCATCAGCTCGTCGACGACAGATATAATCGGAATCCGCCGTAGGCCGGGTCGCCCGCCAGTTCCTGCGCGGCGGGGTTGATGGTCGATCGCACCTGCATTGCGACTTCCGAGTGGGTATCTTCGTGGGCATAGTCGCCCTCAAGCCGCTTAGAGCTTATAACTCAATAAACAACACTTTTTACTGTCAGATAAAGAATACACGGGGATAAGTGACCTCGGAAAAGTCAGATGAATCTACTGAAATGTTCTGACTATGGTCGCTCCTACAACCTGCAGTCGTCACTTGTCGTCAACAAAATTATGTTCTTTGTTGCCAATATATATCTGGACGCCGTCAGCGGCCAGCTCCTTGAACGCAGTGAGGATGTCTACTGAAGGCATCCTAAAATGGGGTCCAGCAATATGGAGCTGGAGGCGACGGGTTGAAACCGCACGAAGAAACGTCTGCCAATAGGAATCGGGAATATCGAATCTTCCCCCAGGCATGCGAATGGTTAAACTTTGGAGATTGGGGAGTAGGGAAGAGGAGTCGGCCAAAGCAGCGACTAGATCTGGTACGATGTGTGTGATTTGGTCTGGCCACCTTGTTTCAAAGTGCGCGAGCCGGGGAATGAGATGGAGGCATTCGTGCAATTCATGTGAGGTGAGTAAACGCTGAGAGTCGTCGATACCCACGACCAGTTTTCGGAGTGGTGGTGCTGAGCGCTTGAGAAGGCGAAGAAGGTCCCCTGCAGAGACGACGAACATCGGCACGGTGAGAGTTTCGAGCGCGGGGAGTGTAAAATACGTCAGAATCTGGGGCGCCGTGTGAGGAGGGTATACGAGCGGGGATTCTTCAAGCGTAAAGCAACGCAGGGTCGGCAGGACTAGCTTTTCGACCGGGATCTCGAAGAGGTCACGGTCGTAAAGGGTGATTTCGCATTTGGAGTTGAATTCGGTAATGTTGGGTGCCAAACGCAACAGTTGGAGGATTTGCGGGGGGCCGAAGAAAGGTCGCGCTGAAATCAGTTTGAGGCTGCCAATGCTCATTGTTTTAAGCAGGCATGGATCCCGGAGTGGTGCCACCGAAGATGTCGTCCTCCCAGTCATCCTCGTTATCATCATCGTCTTCTTCGACTTCGAACTCGACGGATATTTCCATGTATTTCAGCCGCTCTGCACGTTGCCAAACTTCGGTACAAACCTCACGGTGGCGGCTCCAGCTGGCGCGATCTCCGCGAAGGGATATAGACAGAGGGAGATCACGGGCACGCTGAAACCAAATGGGCAGCAACCGCTCCATGCCCTCAGCGCAGGGGAAGATGATCTGCATGTCTGTCCATAGAGCTGGTGTAGATAAGGCAATGGTGTTCCAATTAGTGCAAACGTTTTGAAGTCGCATGGGGAAGTTATGTGCTCCGGCCATCGGTAACCTCACGGGCGGGAGACACTGGAGAAAAATCTCCGACGAGAGTTCGGGGGTAAGGCGTGCGACTGGATCCACCAAGGCATTGAGCTGCCGCTGAACAAGACATCTATCGTGCTCTAACTTCCTGACGAGCGCCTTCTGGAGATCAATCTCGGACGACAGCTCGTCGATGCGGGCACGGAGCACTTGAGCGGACATTTTGGATTAAACAGCTTCTGTCAAGTGCGACGTCGACACAGTCAGATGAGATTTCGAAAAATGGCGTTGAATTCACCAAGACGCGCCGACGAATGCGTCTACCGAGTGTGCTAGTGAGGAGAGAATACAGGTGCCGAGACATTATTGATTGAGGGGCAACTTGTGCAAGGTTTTCGAAAAAAAAAATCAAATTAAATATGGCGGGCCTGACACCGTTTTAAACCCTCCCCAAGCTGCATAACTTCGGGGCTCGAAGCGGAAAGAGATACGTCCTGGTCACAGACAGAGGCTGTTGGCATTGCGAAAACCGGGAAAGAAGGAAAGCAGCGAACTTTGTACATATTTCATTTTGACCATGGTGTCAACAGGTGTCAACCAACCTGCCCGTTCCCAACCTTTAAAGTTACGGAGATCCTCTACCTGACGTTGAGTCGTTGACCTTCGCTCGCTGTCTGCGCTGTCAAACAATGACTGCCTTCAACCCAACGGCAGATGCGCTATCGACCTAGAAAATCTCGAGATTTGAAGACATGCTTTAGCCTGGGGCCTGGGTTCAATGGTCTTCATTGCAGCCTCAACCTTCTCCAATCCGGTTACTCCTAGCCGCGTTTCCGATAGCTTGCGGAACATGGCATCGCTTTGGCTGCGGCGGGAAAAAAAATGGGGAACTCGAATGCTGTGCACGTAACAGTGATGCGACGCTGTCCACGGCCACCACGGTTGACCACGGTCTCATTTAAACGGGGGTCGCTCCTTATCTTCCGCATCGCGTTTCGTTCCCCAACTAAAATCTGTGACTATGCCCGCCCTCCAGGCTCGGGCCTCTTCCAACTCCAGCCTGAATATTGGCCTCATACTAGGCTTGGTCGTCGTGGCACTCGCCTTGATTGTCCTCCTCGTCGTTCTTGCCATCTCCATTTCCAAACGACGACGTACGGCCCGTAACCAATCCGCCCCTGGTTCCCATGAACGGCTCACGGCCAAGCCTGGGCGGGTTGAGAAGGTTTACCCAGGGCATCACAAAACTAATAGTGAATCCATGGGTCCTCTCCTCCAAGATACTTCTGTGAATTGGGTGCCGCAGGTGCGAACCCAGCCGTATGCCCAGCGGCTTCCTTCGCAAGGCGAACCCGGGCACGGCTATCGCGGTGGGAGAGACGAAGACCAGCTAGGTCCTCGCGTCGAGTCTGGGCGGCCAATACGACCGTCACCACCGCCCGACCTACGACTGTCCATCTCGAAGGCAGTGCCAACTCCCCCCTCCAAACGCCCGAATGTAGAGCCGGATTCTCCCGATTCAAGCGACTCCGGGTCCATGTACTCCCAGCGCTCTGCCTCTGCCTCTGTATCCGTCCGCATGCACACCGTAAATCTGGCCTCGCCTCCTCCACCTGTCCCTGCGCTTCCTCAGCACCTACGCCTCCGCAGCGAGCCGCAGCCCAAGGTCCGCGGAGACGTCGCTGACCGCGCTGCATCTGCATCGGCATCCACTCTGTCTCGCATGGATGACATCGACCTCTCCTCTCCCTCCTCGCCCATCCCATCCCTTAATCAATACCTCCGCCCCCGCAGCGAGCTCCCGCCTGAGGAGCCCCCGCTGGTGCGCGGAGATACCATTCTTGTCGCTAGCCTCCTCAAATCGCGTGCTAGGCACTTTCAAAACGCACCCGAACGGTCGGGGACGCGGACATCCCGCATCGAGCGCGCGGATTCTATCAAGGAGGTGCCTTCACCCTTGGCTGAGTCGCCCGGCGTGCAGGATGCTTGGCAGAGAACACGGCCACTTCCCTCACCTACTTCGACGCGCACGATTTCCGTTGATGATGCCGACGTCGACGCCAACGAATCTTTTGCCGACACGCTGGAGTACTACATCTCCCAATCCATCGATTCCCCCCGGTCGCCCGACGATGCGATGTCTGTGTCTTCGTATGAGACGGTGAAGCCGCGATCGACGAGGCCCACCCCGTTCTGAGCATCGTCAGCGAAGACGGTATGCTTATCATCGATCATCATCCTTGTGTTCCCCACACGGAACGGACTTGTGCGTGTAGCCATCATTCCTTATTGTACCATAGGCTATCGCACTACGCTCGGGCACTGTATTCTACCATCGATAAGTTATTACTAGTAAATTATGGGCTACAAAGCTATCGAGATTCCCCTTTTTCGTTGGTACATTTATGCTGCGTATGCGTTCCGCGGGGCAAATCTCGCAGGAGAAATGTGTTGCGGGCGGACAGAGAAGTCTTAGGAAACAGGCCGCAAACCGTCGCTGGCACATAGACGATGATGAGGAACTGTGTTGCACGCTTACAAAAGTACGGGAACACAAGGGGAGGAGAAGTATGAATTTCTTCAAAAAATGGAGCGAATCGTAGCTAGATGCGCTTAGAATCCTACTTGACTTTCAACCTCGGCCGCCATTTCGTCCCAGTGTTGTCCGTCAGGTCAATTCCGTGTTTGAGTAACTTTCCAGCCCACTGGACCCAACAGCTCTTCGGAATGTCCCGTCTATGTCATGTAACAATGAGAACGACGTACGATAATTATTTAATTAAACGCGCTCACTCGTTTGTTGGCCACTCACAGCACTTGACCGCAATTTCACGGAGGTTGGGGAGACATTTAGGCTCAAACTTGCCGAAGAACCTTTCCCACTTGTGGATCCAAGCCTTATTCCTAGGATACAAAATCAGCGGACGTTGGCAATAATGGCTGAGCGCGACACACTGAGGCCAGTGTCGCAGATTCAAGGTAATTTTCACGAGGGACAGAACCGGTCGGCGTGGATAGAGATCATCGACAGCGGGAGGATCGTGCTGTTTTGAACGAGCATTGAGACAGAGAGCTTCATACCAGCTATTGAGACACACCACCGCCGCGTACCCAGCCAGTGATATGGAGCGGAGATTTGGACAGAGTTCGAGTATCTTGACAGTCAAGGTTTTAAGTTCGATGTAACAGATGTCGAGTTCGATCAATTTGTGTCCATGGGCCTTGAGAAATGTTTCGAAATTCAAGTCCTCGAAATCTGTGGATTTTAGCACAACACGCTCGAGATATTTCAATCTATCGAAAGTTAAAACATGATGGGGCGGAATGGAAATTACATACTCCATCAGCGATAATACTGTTAAAAACGACTGGTCGACCCATGAAACCTCCAGCTCTTCCAAGTTCTGAAGCCCGTCTTCAGGTATGTCTGTCGAGATGAAGCGGGTTTGACAGTTCCACCTCAACGTTCGCAGTGCTGTCAAGTTACTGAATATCATAGCCGAGGCCTGCCCTTGTTCCCAAAATCGGACCGTAACGGAAAATTCCCGTAAAGTAGAACCGGAGCATTTAGCCACCGCTTCAAAAGCATCCCAGGAAATCGCCATACTCGAAGCAATGGATGATGTGAGTCGTTCCAGCCCACTTGTTTGTGAAAAGATTGTCGAATCGATCTCATATAAGTTCAAGCTTGACTGGGCGTCAATGACCAGAGTGCGAATACGAGGGCCAATGGATGGGTTGCGGGAAAGAACGGAGGCGAATGAAGGAATGGTCCACGACCCCAGTACTACGCGCGTATAATAGTGAGGCAGTCCTAGTCGCTGAGGAAATTTTATAAGTGTTATACCATGCCTTTTTTGGGTGGACGTGCTTTAAATGTCTTGGATACCAACAATAGCGGTAGTCTGTGCGGGATATTCTTCGAAGCAGGATTGTCGGGGAGTTCCGGAACGGCCATTGCGAAATACAAAATGCGGGCCCAGATATTATCCTGTACCTCCTGCGCCTCACGAGCCATGGGGATGAAGAATGGATTGAGCGATGGAGTAATAAGTGGGAGTTCTGAAATGGGTTCCTTTTCCCCGGTTTTGTGTAGCGTCCTACGTTAGATTGAATTCAGGAAACAATGTAGGCGCGTGGATCGAGAACGTACGGTGTTCCCGGAAATTTCAGAAGCGCCATGAGCACCGGATCCTTTTCCAGAACGCTGCGCGCGGCCGGTGTTGGGAGATCTTTGATGTGGATGGCCTGGAGAGGGCATCCTTTAAGTGTAGAATAGGCCCATGATAGACCGCTAGTGGAAGGGAGTGCAAGTGTATGCAGCCGTTGAGCCTTCAGTAAAGCCACAATGAGCTTGTTGTAACGACCCGATCGATGAAAGTAGTACGGGGAATCAAAAACGAACTACGGAAGGTAAATAGACATTCGACATCGGGACTTCGTGTAAAACGCACCAGACGGTCCCATTTAGATATCGAGTCCACTAGGGCCTCCACCAGCTGTGATACCATTTTGTTCTCCAGTGGTTTGTACATAAGGTCTTGGAGGATAAGGCGGGTGGGATTGATCAGCCGAAGGCCTTTGCATAATCCGCTGGTATTGTCCGAAGAATAGAGTATGAAGGAGAGGAAGAGGTCGGAGATGTTTGGCGAGCACTGCAGAATGATATGCATGGGCGGCCCGTAACCTCCTTCAACTCTGAGTTTCTTGATGAATTTTCCTAGCTCCTTATTTCCATACAGCGCAACACTGAGCGCTTTCGCCTGGGCTTTCGAGCGAAGGACGACAGTGTTGTATAACAGAGGAGTGGCGACGCGAAGCCATGGCTTGCAGACGAGAAGGTATGCGGACGTGGATTCCGAATTTTTAGCAAAAGGCGAGATATCGCTTTGGTCGCAGAATAGTTCATCGGAGACCTTTAGTGCAGGTGAAAGGATTTCGGAAATGATCTCGTCCGGTAGGGAATTGCCTGACATGTAGGAGTCTGGGACTCTGAGTTTGGTCGGATGTGGATGGAAGTTTAGTCCTTACGATGGCTAAGCTTTCCAAGCCGCTGTTATTTGTGTGGACGTTTTTTGAAGAGGAGACGCGTGATGTCACGTTCCACGTGAAGCAGTGACGCCAAACACTTTTGCCGGCAGCCCTTACACTGCCAGTGAAGTTACAGCACCACAAACGCTAAGCTGTGTATGTAAGGCTCACTCATCTGTTCTGTACAGCGCTGTGCGGTACATGCTCGTTGACACAGACACTGCGCGCTTGAAATTACACACCGGCAGTGGCGCAATATCATTTCTGGAGGTACGGCGTGTCTACTGAAGAACACGACAATTGCGCTCATGTCATCTCTGAGTAACAGTCTATTGTAGCATAGACTATCGCACTACGCTCGGGCACTGTATTCTACCATCGATAAATTATTACCAGTAAATTATGGGCAACAGCAGAGCCCCTGAACATTTTTGCAAAGCTGTCGCAGGCCAAGTATGAGTTGAGGGCAAATATATATCGCAGGAGAAACGTGCTGCGAACGGACAAAAACAGTTCGCAAACCATCGCTGGCACGTGAACAATCAAAACTGAGGAACTGTGTTGCACGCCTACAAAAAGCAATCCTGCTAGATGCGTTTGGAACCCTACTTGACTTTCAACCTCGGCCGCCATTTCGTTCCAGTCCTGTCCGTCAGGTGGATTCCGTGCTTGAGCAACTTTTCAGCCCACTGCACCCAACAGCTCTTCGGAATGTCCCGTCTGTGTCAACAATGAGTACGGCTTATAATGGTTATTTGATGCGCTCACTCGTTTGTTGGCCACTGACAGCACTTGACCTCGGATTCACGGAGGTTGGGGAGACATTTGGGCTCAAACTGGCTGAAGAACCCGTCCCACTCGAGGACTTGAGCCTTATCCCTGATACAGATTCAGCGGACGGGGACAATAATAGCAGAGCGGGACACACCGAGGCCAATTCTGCAGATCCAAGGTAATTTTTACGAGGGACGGAACCGCTCGGTGTGAATAGAGATCATCGGCGGCGGGAGGATCGTCCTGGGTTCAACGAGCATTGAGACAGAGAGCACATCAGCTATCGAGACACACCGTTGCCGCGTAGCCAGTCAGCGATATGGAGCGGAGATTCGGACAAAGTTCGAGTATCCTGACAGTCAAGGTTATAAGTTCGCTGTACGAAATTTCGAGTTCGATCAATTTGGGACCATGAGCCTTGAGAAATGTTTCGACATTGAAGTCGTCGACGTCGGTGGAAAGCACAACACGCTCCAGATATTTTAATCTACCGAACGTTAGAACATGATAGAGCGGAATAGACGTCACATATCATACTCCATTAGTGATAATGCCGTTAAAAACGACTGGTTTGTTCGTGAGACCTTCAGCTCTTTCAAGTTTTGGAGCCCGTCTTCCGGTATGTTTGTCAAGAGAAAGCTGGTGAGACAGCTCCATTCTAACGTTCGCAATGCCGTCAATTTAGTGAATATCATCGCCGAGGCATGCTCGTGTTTCCCAATTCGAACAGAAGATGCTCGTAAAGTGGAACCGGAGCGTGTAGCCACCGTTTCAAAGGCGTCCCAAGAAATCTCCTGCCTGATACTAGCGGACGCCGATATGATTCGTTCCAGCCCACTTGTTTGTGAAAGGATTGTCGAATCGACCCTGGAGTTGATGGCGAGAGTGCGAATACGAGAGCCAATTGACGGGTTGCTGGAAAGAACGGAGGCGAATGGAGAAACGATCGACGACTTTAGTACTACGTGCGTATAATAGTGAGGCAGTCCTAGTCGCTGAGAAATTTCATATAAGTGTTATACAATGCTTTTTGGGGGTGGACGTGCGTTAAATGTCTTTGATACCAACAATAGCGGTAGTCTGTGCGGGATATTCTTCGAAGCAGGATTGTCGGCGAGTTCGGGAACGGACATTGCGAAATACAAAACACGGGCCCAGACCTTGTGGTGTACCTCCTGCGCTTCACGAGCCATGGGGATGAAGAACGGATTGAGCGATGGAGCAATAAGTGGGAGTTCCGAAATGGGTTCCTTTTCCCTGGTTTTGTGTAGTGCCCTGCGTTGTATCGAAGTCAGCAAACAATGCAGGTGTATGGATCGGGAACGTACGGTGTTCCCGGAAATTTCAGAAGCGCCATAAGCACCGGATCCTTTTCCAAGTCGCTGCGCGTGGCCGGTGTTGGGGGCTTTTTGAGATGGATGATCTGGAGAGGGCATCCTTTAAGTGTAGAATAGGCCCACGATAGACCGGCAGCGGAAGGGATTGCAAGTGTACGCAGCCGTTGAGCCTTCAGTAAAGCCACAATAAGTTTGTTGGAACGACCCGATTCATGATTGTAGTACGGAGAATCGAAAACGAACTGATGGAAGGTAACTATTAGGCATCGGACATCGGGACTTTGTGTGTAAAACGTACCAGACGGTCCCATTTAGATATTGAGTCTACTAGGGCCTCCACCAGATGTGATATCATCTTGTTCTCCAATGGTTTGTACATGAGGTCGGTGAGGATGAGGCGGGTGGGGTTGATCAGCCGAAGACCTTTGCATAATCCGCTGGTATTGTCTGAAGAATAGAGTATAAAAGAGAGGAAGAGGTCGGAGATGTTTGGCGAGCACTGCAAAATGATATGCATGGGCGGCCCGTAACCTCCTTCAACCCTGAGTTTCCTGATAAAATGACCTAGCTCTTTGTTTCCGGACAGCGCAACACTGAGCGCTTTCGCTTGGGCCTTCGAGCGAAGGACGACAGTGTTGTATAACAGAGGAGTGGCGACGCGAAGCCATGGCTTGCAGACGAGAAGGTATGCGGACGTGGATTCCGAATTTTTAGCAAAAGGCGAGATATCGCTTTGGTCGCAGAATAGTTCATCGGAGACCTTTAGTGCAGGTGAAAGGATTTCGGAGATGATCTCAAGGGGGTGCCGAAAAGAAAAAAAAACACCTGGGGCCGTTTTTTTTACAGACGTTTGCATAATTGATTGCAGTGCCGATTTCTCCCAGCGCTGTTTGGTCGGGTTTATTTTGTGATCCCGGACATTTCCGCGACCGTGTGCAGCCACCAGGTCCCTATCGAGGTCCTCCGACCACTTCAGAGACACCAAAACCGTCGAAATGTCCAGTTTCTTTCCACTCGGTGCCTCGCAAAAGACGAAGAATGCCATGACTTTGGTCAAAGTTTGGCCGAAACAAATCCGACCAAACAGTACTTGCCGAAATCAGGATTGCAATCAATTATGCAAATGTCTGTATTATCGACCTTTTGGCGGAACCACCCTCCCACGTGACGTCCAAATAAGGAAATTTCTGATCGCCGCCCACGGCATCCTCCTTCCAGACGTCGGAGGCGTACAATATAGTCCTTACTTGGTCCTTACAGGCATCTTGAATCCTTATCTGGGGGTCTAAGGCTTATAAGCCGAGTGAAAATTTGAAGCAGCGTCGGAGTCGTGGGCAGGTTTTGCTGTCAGATATGATGACTCATGTTGCCTAAACGGGTCGAATACGGCGTTTAACGCTCGCAACACCTATCTAACCTTCGATAAGTCAAAGGAGTGAAATACAATTGTTGTTCATGTCATTTGAAAGCACTCTGGGCTGTTTTCTACCCAAAACATGCAAGGTAATTATTTTTTTTTAACCGGCCTCTGGGCTGAACCACCCTCCCTGCCCTGGGTGCCGGCTTGACCGGCCCGCACCCCCTTGGATGATCTCGTCCGGTAGGGAATTGCCCGACATCTAGGTGTCCGGCACTCTGCGAGCTGGATCAGATATGGACGTTCGCGTTTAAAAATCGTAGTCCTTACGCTGGCCCGGGCCTGTCCACGCCGCTGATATCAGTGTGGAGATTCTGAAGAGGAGACGCGTGACGTCACGGTACACGTGAAGCAGTCACTGCGGCCGAGAACTTTTACATAAAGGAAAAGAGGCATTGAGAATGGATCATTTTCCGAATCCTTTGTTAAGTAAAGCCGAGACAAAGGATTGGGAAAATGTCCCATTCCGCAATGCCCGTTTCCATCGCGGAAAAGTTTTTGCTCCCCGCAGCTAGCTAGCTAGTGACACACGAGTAACACCGTCTGCTTGAACGCTCAAGCAACACTACAGATTTCATAGGACTGTCTATTTGCGGCGCTACTCATGCGTGCGCTTGTACCTGGTCGATCACAACCAGAAAATCGGTGCGTCTCGGTTGGACTTCACTCGGCAGCCTGTTGTTGAATTAAATGTTATCTGTTCTGTAAGTGTAGACAATCGTCGAGCAATAAAATTATTGTCGGGAAAGCATCTGTGGTTTGAGGGCTGCCCGCGCCTTTGGAAACCTCTCTTTCTTCGAGCTCCACGCCGCTGATCACAACGTTGGTGGCTGCCGAGAGATCAAGTGTCACCTCCCGAATTTGGCTGTGGTCGTTCGACTTGCAACAACACTCCTCTGTAAGGAACCTAAAAAGTTGTTGGAAAGAACAGTTGCATGGTCAAGATTCAAACAATCCAATAGCTTTACAGCGTTATTTTTCGTTGGCACAGACACTGCGTGCTTAGAAGTTGAACAACTTGAAGAAGCGTGTTTATGCACGCCTCAGGATTCAAAGCACGGGCAGCGACGCAATATTGTTACGGCGTGTCTACTCAAAGAACACGACGATTGCGCTTACGTCGTCTCTGAAGAACAGTCAGTCCAGTTGTCAGTCATAAATATCCAAAGCAGCACGAGTACATACCTGAGATTCCGTGCACGAGGTGCAGGGGTGGACAAGAGGGCGGCATGCAAGTCTGTATCGGCGCCCCCAAGCGCATTCCTCGCCAAATGCCGCGCAACGTTCGAGTCCACGTTCACGAATCGTTTTTTGACATCCCAATACGCGTAGTGGGTCTTGTCATCCGTCAAGTCCACCGGAAGGTCCGCACGTTCGATGATACGCTCCTCCGAGTCGCCGAGCAATGGCACGCCGTCGTTGTTAGCATTACGCTCGAGCCACAGTCCCACCAGCCCAACGACCTCCTCATTTGTGAGGCAGTCCCACATCCCGTCCGACGCCATGACCATAAAGTCGCCTGGCTCGATCGCAGTAGTCGTGATCTCGGGCATGGCGGTAAAATACGGCGGCGTCAGCAACGTCGTGCGCGGTTTGCTCCCGAGGCAGTTCTTTTCCATTAACGTCTGCAGCTCCTTGCTCCACTTCATTACGCCGTTCCCAAACGCGCGGGAGACGCCCCACCCGAGAAACCGTGCCCCGTCGAACAGCTTTTCGTCCGGATGGTCGGCACTCAGGCGCGCGACCTCTAAGGGTTTTTGCCGGTCTGATCGACAGAAAGGACGAGCACGTCGTACTTTGTCTTTCCATCCTCGGTTTTGCGCGGCCGACCCAGTATGGCACGGGAGTCGCCAACGACGGAAACGTGCAGGGTGCGGACGTTGGTGTCGTAAAATGCAACCAAGGCGCAAGATCCAGAGCGAGCGACCTGAAGGACTCGCGCTGCTAGAGCCTTGATCGGGGTACCTTTCGGCTGCTCGACGATGAGCTGTGCGCTCTTGTTCACAATGTCGTCATCGAGGGAGACGAAGACGTTCTTGATGGCGCTGTGGATGGCTTCCGTTTGGGGCTGCTGCTCTTCTTTTGAGTAGAGCGCGTGAAGAGATTCAACGAGATTGGGGAGGAGTTGTTTTTCGAGGTGCCATGCAGCTTGTGGTCCGACGTGGCCGTCATAAACAGACCAGAAGGACCAAGACATAGGTCGAACATACATAGAGGTGAGAACATCTTCGGAAGGATAATTGCTTTTGATGAATTTGAACCGACGGGAAACAAACAGGATATAGAGACACCTACCACGGCCAGAACACACTATCTACTCTGTGGACTCCTACGTGCGGTTTGAGGCGATAGAATTCGCGATTACTCTGCTTTGGTTGAGGATTGGAATTGGAGTCGGCATGAATTGTTCTGTAAGTCGACGCATAGTATACTCCGAGTCCCAAGGAGCCAGATAATCCGAGAAACAGACGAGATGTTGAGCTCGCGCGAAGTCCAAATCGAGCAAAGCGGGACGCCATACGTGGATGGAAGCAAGATGGAAGAGGTGATCCCAACCATTGCCTGGGGTTAAGGGTTAGGGAAGAGTCGTGTGACCGTAACCAGAACTTGAAGAGAAGCCACGGCAACTGCCGAGATCAGTTCGGAATGTTCCGCCGCATCCTTGTCTCGCTCAGCGCGTCGTCCCTCGTGTAGGTTTCGCAGCCCGCTGTTTCATTCATTTTCAAGGCTCGAAGCATCTCGCGTATTGTAATATGGCCACTTTTTCTGTGTTGATTCTGCAGTTTCTCAGGTAACTCTCAGGTAAGTAAGTATTTTCTTTGCGTAGAGTCGAAACGTATAATGACTCACATAGGCTTTGGCTGCCATGCCCTACGGGAGCCTACGGCTATTGTAACGCGTTGTTCGTTCTCAAGGTTCTTTCTAGCTGAGCGCTCAGCGTTCATCATTGTGCCAGTACTGGCAGCAGTGAAGTCAGAGATCTTCGATCACCCGTCAATCAGCTAGCATCGCCATCCTCCCACCATCCTTCCATCGCCGAACCTGCGTCTAGCCCATCCCGACTGTGCCGCAGCAACCCAGAAAATACCTCGCACCGACGGTGGCCGACCTTGCACCGAGTAATTCCTGACCTCCCGAAAGCTGTGCAGTGCCAAGTCCCCTCTCGATTGGTACAGACGTCATTTCTGGTCTTGTGCGGAACTCACCATGCGCGGTATGCGCGATCGTAGAAACCCAGTCAGTATGAGCAAAATCCTCGAATCCATAGGAAATGCCGTCCACCATGTTCACGACAATGCCCACGATCTCGCTGCTATAACAAGATCCGTTGCAGAAGAAAAGTTGCTCGACATCCCCTATGTGGACCTCACAATTCAAGTAAGAAAGACAACGCGGACCTTCTCTCGACGTTCCTCATCGCATTTTGTAGTTCATCGGAGCCTCAGGGATACCTAAAGTCGATGTTGTTGGGTCCGCGGATCCGTACTTCGTGGCAAAACTCGATAACCGTATATCTTTTGTGTGAGTGCTCACTCTCAGTGAATTTCAGGCTCGTCAACGTTTCTAGGTCTACCGTCAAGGTGGATACCCTGAAACCCGTGTGGAATGAAATGTGGAAGGTCAAAAATGTCCCTATACATGCCAGCCTTATGGTCGAAGTCCTGGACAAGGACGACGGTGCAAAGCTCGACGATTATATTGGAAAGTTTTCCTGCAGTGTGGCCGAGGGCGCCAAAGAATGCGAGATAGACGGCCCCCTCTTCCGTCGTGCAGGAGGGACATTTTGGCTCAAGGTTCGTTACGCCGCCGCGCACCCCTGATTCCGAGTCTTACACCGGTCTAGATTGAGAGCACACCTTCTACAAAGGACCCTAAGTCGTATCCCTACATGTTCGACGGCCCCGTCCGCTTCTCGCGCCATTTCTCCCCAACCGTTGGTCTCCTCACGAACACCTCCACAGACGACCGCGCGAGACTATACTCGACATGGAAAATGTACATCCGAGGGATACCGCTGTTTTTCGGAGACACCGTCCAGCCGTGGAATCACAACTACAAAGCCGCGCAAACCATATTCGGCCCCGGCGCTGGCCCGCTCGCCGTGCGCTCGGGGATCATGGCGGGCCACCGCCTGCTGTACGCGCGCTCCACCACCAACAAGTTCGGCGTTGTCGACACAGGCGCGGACGTCCTCGCCGTGCTGCGCGGCGGCGTCCGGGTCAAGCCCGCGGTGTACACGTACATTATTTCGTCGGAGGACGACTCGCTGCGGTTCTCCGAGACGGGCGCGACGTTCTTCGTGGACTTTGCGTCCAAGCACGCGCTCCATGCGAACTGCCACCCCTCCGTGCGCTACTCCGGCGAGTTCCATCCGCGTCCGAAAGGCGGCTGGGCGGCGTTCAGCGACGAGACGCCCGACGAGGATGTCAAGTGGGAGATTGTCGTGGATAATAACTCGGGGACGTATTCGCCTGACAAGGCACTGCTGCCGCAACTGAAGGCGCTGCTGGAGTATAACTTTTCGGGCGTAACTGTCTATGCGCTGGATCGGGAAGATCCTGAGCTCACGGAGAGTCGGGAAGCGTGTCGGGCGTATGGGTTGAAGCATCGGGGGATTAGGAAGGAGGAGCTGCAGCCTCAGAGACATGATGATGAGGAGACGTTAGCGGCACGGGCCAGTGCGATATCTCCTCAGGAATTAGAGAATTTCGTGGCATGAGGAGGGAGAATCTACTGGACAATATCTACTGTACTAACTACCGCTACAAACTATTTTCTGGGCCAATTTCCGAGACTGTTGTGGCGGTGCTCGGCACCTCCTGTAGCAAATGATTCACTTTCACTCTCCTTCCTCTGCGTCGCCCACCGTGGAAGTGCTCGTACCTGTAGGATATTTTACCTCTCCCAAGTTCCCCATCCTGACATTTACGCGTTCGTAAGATACAGGACTCTCCAAACTTGAAGACTGGTGCCCGCCCTTCCGCTCGAGCTGGTCGACCTCATCATTTCCTTTCTACCTTCAACAACGCTCACCGGCACCTGCGACCATAACGCGAACAACTATTTGGACAGACATGCGGCGATGCGAGTGGCCAAATGTGCTCTTGTCTGCAGGAACTGGGTTCCTTCAAGTCGACGTATCCTATTCTACAAGATCCACGTCACACAAGACACTGCCCACGGCTTCGCCAAACTGTTCTACAGGCACCAGCGCCTCACCTTCCTCCCCTTCATTCGCGAAATAGAGTTCCGAGGGTCCATCGTACATCATCCTTGGATGAAGACAGTGCTTCCAAAAATCGCCAAACACCTCCCCACATCGATCCGCTCCCTCATCCTCGCGGGGACTTGGTTCTACCCTTCAAAGCCCCGTTTGGTATCCGCCAATCTCAGCGGCATTACGCGTTTCGAATTGATAGGCACTTGGGACCTCAATCTCTCTGACGTGCTCACATGTATCGCATCCTATCCGGCGTTGGAGGAGTTGAAAGCCTGGTTGCCGCATAGGTGGTTTGACACGACGATGCCCGACCCATTGGTCCGCCCCGCAGAAACGTTGCGGTCTCTCGACTTCAAAGGCTGTGGTGCCGAACCACTTTGGGGATGGATACAAGAGAGCCGTATCGTCGTTTCAGAGCTACGAGTCTACTTTCCAACTTTGGGGCCGACCCCCGAATTCGTTCCGTCTATCGCTCGATACATCGAGAGCCTCGGTCCATCGTTAACTTCATTGAGCCTGATCTTCGAGGTCAGCGATCACAAACCCGGTACGTGTCTTGCTTCACGACCCGTGGTGTTGTGTCGATGAAGAACTTTCCATTCCACAGTCATCGATGGACCACTCTCTCTCAAACGGAACACCGGACTTCGAGGCCTAAACATCGAGGCCGGCCCTGCCCAAACATTAGCTCTCTTGACGCGGGCCTCTCTTTCGCCGCCGTTGGAATCCGTGAGGGTGGCCATAACTTCATCGTCTTTGACTTCTCCAATCTGGCAAGAGATCGATCGGATGGTCGTGCGCATCCCGTCTGTTCGTCGGCTCGAACTTACGCATCTCCGCGAGCTGGCCGTGTCCGAAATATTCCCCTTGTGTAAGGCTCGAGGAGTAATAGAGGAGGTGGATGGAGAACTGGTTGCATAATTAGTTTCCGCCTGTCAGTCGCCGTCAACAATTCACGATTGATTTCGTGCAGTCGCCAGGAGATCACAGCCTGGGCAAGTTAAGAACTCTGCATAAGAACTCCGGCGAGACTGGCACATTGAGAATCGTATGCTCGCCGTATTAATAATCTCTCCCCATAGTGTATACAGTATCTAGCCAGTGGCAAGTAGTATACAAGCTTCACGAAGCAAGGTCGGCTAATTCGACCTTCAACTTCTTCCCCGGACCTGACTCTGCGTCAGTCGCCTGCAAACCTTCCGCGACCGCAGGATGCGGCCGTTTCTTTGCAGCAACAATAACAGCGTCCTCAGCGCCTTCAGGGGATTCTACAGCCCAGATCGTCAGTAAATCGTAGACGGTTTCAGCAGGGCGATTACCTTGGATCAGCGGTCGCCAGTAAGGCTGTGCCAACCACCAAGGCAACAGTTTGAATCCAGTCCCCTCCTGAATGCGCACCAGCTGCGTTAGCGTCTTCCGCGCACCGCCGTCTTCTTCGCCACCAGCAAGCTCCTTCGCCTCATCCAGCGCCAGACGCTCCGCCATCTCCTGAGCGATTTCCAGGTATGGCTCCAGCCCGGTTGCCCAAAACGGTGTTCCAGCGTCCCGCTTCTCTTTGCCCTTCCGGTACTGGTCGACTTTCACCCGTCCGAGGCGCTCACGCAGATCAGGGTGTCGGGAGAGCGCAGGTTGGAGGATTTTGAAGAGGTGGCCCTTGATTGCGCTGGCCGAGGTCGCGGTGCGGAGGCTCGTTACGATGGAGAGATACTCCTGAGCAAGTGAGGCGTGTCGTGGATGGAGTTGGAGGAGTGAGGCGTCTGGGTTTGTGTCTGAGGCGGAAGAGGAGGAGGAAGATGGTGTGGGAGAAAGAGAAGGGGAAGAGAGGCCGACGAAGAGCGCGGGATTGTAGAGTACTCCCTCAGCGGACATGACGCCGTCGCAGCCCGTCTCCCGTAGACACTCCTCGATGTCTTCTTGGAATAATATATTTCCGTTGGCGAAGACGGGGACGGAGACGTTTTGCTTCACAGCACGGATATGAGCGTACGATGCGAGACCCTGGTTAAAGCATGAGTGTGAGTGCTAGTTGATTAAGGAATATGAGGAAGGGAGACCTACAGTGTTGTGCCCACGCTGCTCGCGGACCCGCCCATGGCATGTGAGGATCTGAGCCCCAGCCCGTTCAAGCATCTTCGCATACTCCACAGTCTTCTCGATGCTCGGAAATATACGGAACTTGGCAGTAACAGGGACCGTCAGGGCCTTGTGCAGCGTATTTACTGATCCAATCGATCAATGAGGCACGCAAAGCAAAAATGGGAAACGAGACACACTAAGAGTGAAAATGAGATCCCAGTCATCCTGGAGGAATGAGCCATATCGACCTCGTCGCGCAATGTCTTGAGGGCACCCGAGATTGATGTCGACGGCATCGCAATGGTTTTCGACCACTTTGGCTGAGGTGAGCAGAAATTCGGGGTCATTGCCGCAGAATTGGACTATTAGAGGTCGATCGGTCTTCAAGTCGCCTTCTTCCCCAGAAGGTATGTCAAAAAACTGATTCCGATACTTCTTGGTGTTGTCCGCGAAAAGCTACGAAAAGTGTTAGAAAAATCCGTTGATATAACCCGCCACCCCAGAGTGGAGCGAAAGAGTCCCGGGGTCGGAAAAAATGCACACCTTGGCGTTAATCATCGGGGTGTAAACAAGCTATACTCAAGCGCAACTCAGGATGCATCTTAATGTGCGGGGCGGGATAGGTGACTCACTTGACCGCCATAACGTCTACAAAGTCTCCGGAACGCCTAAAACGAGCGGAGAAGTCATTACCGGCGAGATTTATTCGTACGACATGCGCTTACCAGCTCACTCTGGTCTACCATCGGCGCGATTATATATTTTGGGCTTCCCAGCACTTCACGGTAGAATTCATAACCCTCAAGTTTGCGGGACGTAGAATCAGGGGTTTTTGCGCCCATAGTTGCAGGTTGAAGCCTAAGCAGCCGCGCAAAGCAACTGGTAAGGCGAAGGAGAGCAATGATCGGAACGAACAAGGGAGAGGATTTGTGGCTGTGTTGCAGCACCAGGAAGAATAAATCACGATAAATATCCAATAAATACCTAACAAACCAGCTAGTGAGCATGTTACGAGGCAGATTGACGCTTCCTAATTGCTCTGTTTCTCCAGTTCTGCTCGTAGCTTTGAGAAAGTCTGAAATACACTTCACTTTGAGTTGATAAATTTACAAGGCAGAGTCATATCTGCGCACAATCCCATCGTCTGCGGCACTCCAAATATTGTGTCCGACTACCCGGATCTTTCGCACTGGATCACAGTCCGCCCCTACGAGCTCGGCATCCACGCATGCAGGCTCGGTCGCAGAGATTCGGGCCATAAACGGTAACCCATCTTCTGTGCTCACGAGCAGCCTTTTTCCGTCTTCCCCAAAGCTTAATTCTGTCACTCCGGCCTCCCCGCGTGTAAAGGATGTCAAGGGTGTCCCCAATGCACGCGTGTCAAACACTTCTACGAGACCCAAGCTTGAACCTGTCGCGAGCAGGCTGTGATCCGGCGCATATGAGATGGCCGTCAAAGCCGACGCGCCGGGGGTCGACTGATAAATAGAAGACCGAGAACCGAGGTCGAACGCCTCGAATGACTTGTTCTGAAGGGCGCAGAACAAGAGTTTTCCGTCCGTTTCAACCTCTCGCGGATCTGGGGCAGCAGCGGCGCCGGGAGGAAGGGCGGAAGCCGCACGATCGCCAAGGCTCATGCTTGTAACAGGAGAAAAGCGGCCACCGCCGGCTGAAAGGATGTGAATTTTCTCGCCGGAAGAGACGTCCCAGAGTCGGACGGTGCCGTCCAGACTGGAGGACAGGATGTTACGCCCACGCGCGACGATTGCTGTGGATGTGATGGATCGTGTGTGACCTATCAGAGTTCGAACCGGTTTTAGAGCACTAGAGGGCGGAGCGGGGTCGGCCGGCAGTATACACAAAGTGAAGTCAGTGCCAGCCGAGAGGAGAACACGCGAAGAGGGGAAAAATTGGAGCGAGGTGGTCGTGCTTTTGTGCACCTTCCCGAACGCTGTCTCTACAGGGGGGTTCTTCGTCGCGGTGCCGTATATATGGACAGAACCATCGAGGAAACCAGTAGTAAACTGGGAGCCATCCGGTGCGATGTCGAAGGCCGTGATCCTATGGGGCTACGCGTCATTAGCCTGACGCGATATACACAGGTACTGAACCCACATGCTGCGGATTGGCGCGGGTAGGGTCGACATACTGGTGTGTTGGGAGAAGGATCTTGGTTTCTGCAAATCCGGGACTCGGACCAAAAACAACGTAATTCTACAAGACAGCTAGGCAGACGATCTTTTCCACTGTTACAATTGGGCTTACATCTTTGCCAGCATCCTCGATCTTGACATTGCCAGAGGCTTCAAGGTGGACTACATCCCGATTCACTTCGTCTAGGGTGACGCGTACTTGGAATGGATTGATGGTTCCGACGATTTGTAACATGAAACCCAAAAAGTGTCGGAGGAGACGAATCCGGAGCGTACTTCTTCAATTACTTCGAGAAATGTAGGCTGAATAGTTGTCACCGGGAGTACCCAAGGTCTAGACATGGTGGTTGATACAAAGCGCGTCGTGACCCCGAGGCGTGACGCGTGACGGCGTGATTTGAATCTGTTCGTTCCTCTCACCTCTCACCGGGCTTGTCCAGGACTGGGAGCTATTGGTTTCATTTGGGCTCTGCGACTCTCTTAGACGAATCTCGGAGTTTATGCTCCGAGCGTCCTGTCGTCGGAATTTAACTCAGCTTCAAGCGACATCAAAACGTCAATTTACCTCTTTGACAATGCCCAAACGAAAACAGAGCGATGAAGCCGTTTCTGGAATCAATGAAAGCGATCTTCCAAAAACCCCGGTAAAAAGGCTGAAATCAAGTAGGTCGTGCTACCTTTGACTTGAATCCACTCTGACCTCAAATTGAAGCGACTGCCAAGGGAAAAACCAAAATTGCTGATCCTCCCAAATACGGAGTGAGATCTTCGAGTCTTTGGAAGGTTGGTGCCCATGTTTCTGCTGCAGGCGGTATCGAAAATGCAATTATCAACGCCGCGTCTATCGGGTAATTTTGCTTTCTCTAGAACAAACCAAATTCAGCTGATTCTCCGCATAGCGCAAATTCATTTGCCCTCTTCGTCAAATCACAGAGAAAATGGACATCTCCTCCACTCTCTGAAACCACCATACTGGGCTTCAAGGCCCGATTACTCGAACATGGCTATGAGCCTCGACATATATTGCCTCACGGTAGCTACCTGATCAACCTTGGAAACCCGGACGCGTCAGCGTTTTTCGATTGATTCCCGTGAATGAGCTAAATCGAAGTCCAGAGAAAAGCGCCAGAAATCATACGACTGCTTTCTGGATGACTTGAAGCGGTGCGAGTCTCTCGGACTCATCCTTTACAACTTCCAGTGTGTTTTGTGATCTTTGGGTTAAATTCGACCTCATAGCCACACAGCCCAGGATCGACTGTTGGGGAAGCAACTACAGACGAGTCCATCTCGCTGATCGCTGGATGCATCAATGAAGCACACCGAGCTACAGAAACTGTTGTCACAGTTCTCGAAAATATGGCAAGAAGTTCTCTTCCGCTGCATTTGTCGGGTTCAAATCATACCTAGGCTGGTGCGGGAAACATTATTGGCAGTGATTTCAACGACCTGCAAAAATAATTGAGCAAGTGGACAACAAGACACGGGTAGGTGTATGCTTAGACACTTGTAAGACCTTTACTAGAACGATCGAACAACACTCAATTGTAATCTTCAAGGCCACATGTTTGCAGCAGTACGTTTCACGGATTGTTGCAGGCGTTCGAGCAGCTCAGCATTTGTTCCAGGGATACGATATCCGAACCAAGGAAGGCTGGGAGTGAGTGTTTGTTTCATCCACCTACTGAAACCTAACCCATTATTGTTGTAGAAATATGGGTCTGTTTCATTGATTGTTGCAGACAAATCTCGCTTGATTTATATCCGTATCAGTCACGGTTTTCGACCAACAAGTGGGATTATCTTATTTGCGTGGAATGCATCTTAACGATTCCAAAACGGACCTGAACTCCAAAAAGGATCGCCACGAAAATATCGGAATGTAAAGCAATTCGAACCAGTCCATGCTTTGAAAAATATTTACGCAATTTCAATTCAAGGGGATACGTCGGAATTCAAGGCTTCCACTACATTCTTAATGACACCCGATTCCAAAACATTCCATTGATTCTGGAGACTCCGAGCTTCGAGAATCCCGAAGTGTGGGCCACTGAAATCAATGCGCTCAGCGGTCTGTCAGGCGCAAATGCGGATGAACTCACGTCTTTTGTTGACGGTGTCAGGGACGTTGTCAAGAAAACCGGTGGGAACTCCAAAACAAGAAAGGCGCCAAAGAAAGCGGCTGCAAAGAAGGGTCAGAAGAAGTCAAAGCAGGAAAATTCGGATTCAGATAGCGACCATGCAAAATAGTGTTTGTGCCCAGTTTATCTCACAATACATGCTCCGGTGTCTGGCCAACCAGTCGTTCTCCTCATAAGTATTCGGAAAAATGTTGAACCAAGCCGAAGCTCATTCTATGTGATTAGGTCGCATCCCGTGTGTGGATTCGTTACATAAGGTCAAATGCTCAATTTCCATACGAATAAGTAGATATGGGAATAATATATGTCCTAATTCTTCTCAGAAATTCAAGATACTCCCCTCCTCGTTGGACGTCCAAAATAACAAATCCCCAGCAGAAATAATCATTAATCACCCTAGGCGAATAAGTACAGTGAATGGCAGAATGGCAAGGACGATACCGTACCCCAGAGAAGATAGCAGGCCGAGGGCATAGTAAGTGTGATGTTCCCCGTAATGCGCGTTACTTCGGGTCATAACGCTTTTTTATTGAGCAGTGATGGTGGGATTTGGCTCTATTTACGCGTTTCGATTGCTGTGATCTATGTACGCGTCTGTCGGAGTTTCAATTCCTGATGATCTCAATCGGTGAACCACGACGCGTCCCGGGGGTGGTTGAGGACGGCATTCTAGTCATTCAAGCAGGAAAAAGCGTGCATCTAGTCCACGGTTTTTTTTACCCGTCGGAGGTTTTTTCATGCTTTTATTTCCCCAATCTCGCGAGTCGCGAAGCCCAGCTCGTGGAGGGATGCCAGGCTGTTGTCCGTCTCCCTGACCCAGAAATGGAGCCTGAGAAATGGAGCCTGAGGTCACACCGTTTGTCAGGGCGATCGTTCAACTCGAGTAAGTAGATGAATCCAAGTCATTCATCAGGATTCAGGCGCCACTGCCGCGGCGCTCCAGGTTTACCGTTTTTTATGCCATCCTCAGCCACGACAGAATTTGATACCGTCGTAGGGTGCCTTCGTCTTACAATATTTGGCGGTCCCCGAGATTTATGGGTGAGGCAAACAGTCATGGGCTCCCAGTCAGATTTTCAGAATCCGTTCTATCCCGCTGGCCACTATGTGAACGAGACCAACGTTTTTGCGTGTTTTTGGAGCTAAGCTGATCCCTTCTCTTTTCGCAGTCCATGTACCCTTCTGAATTATTGCAGCTGTCCTCCATCTATTCTAGCCACGGCCCGCGCCCGAAGATTCATATGAACTTGACCAGTAGAACTCGAGTATATTTCGTGGCCTAGTATGATAGACGCTATCGCAGTTGTTCGAGGGACACAGTGATTGTTCAAAATGACACGACGTGCCAGTGAGGATCGCAACACGACACGGCATGGCATTGCGTGCTTGTGTTCTGCGCACTGGTCTATACCATCGCCCCAACTTCGCTCGACGAAATATCGGAGCCTTCCTTTGACCGCATTGGAGAGGTGCGTTAAACATGTTTTCCCTCGATAGCATCTTAGCACAAAGGTGGGTATGTCTGAGTCATTGGTTCGCAAATGGAAGAAAGCACCCTCGAGGTCTGCTTCAACCTGAAGCCTACAGCATCCATGTACCCGGAATAGTCCGCAGGAACATTCGAGTCTGAGGATTCGCCCGCCGGAGCCCGAGAGCCTGAGAGAATGGTAAGTCCATAGAGGGGTCGCTGGATCCTTGGTGTAACGACCAAGGATTGCACTTCGAGACTCCCCTGTGCCATTTTAACGGAGGCAGAGATGGACATCCAGACCATCGTGAGAGGTACATAGACCTTCGGAACACGGAACCACAGAAAAAACGAGTCGAAGCATGGGCGGAGCCAAATTGACGAGATCAGTGTACAAGCGAACTGAAGGACGCGGGCTGGGAGTCCCATTGCCTGGGGGTGAAATTGACGCGCGCCAAGAGAGCTGCTAAGAAAAAAATGGAAGACCAACAACCAATGGTCGTAGCGATTTTTCTCGACCGGTACAGGACCGTATTGTCGAGGATAGAAGACCATAGACACAGGATTAAAGATGCCCAAGTGCGGTTGACTGAGTCTGCAGTGCCATTGAGATGTACGTTTGAGGTCATTGCAGCACGAAAACTTCGTCCAGAACTCTGGTCTCAACTTTCGAGGGTCCGGCGGTAGACAATGAGATATTATCGATTCTTCTGAAGGGCTCCAAGACACACAGAGGTATGCTTATTTTGCGATGTGCTTGCCGCAGTCCACGAGTTTAGACTCTGCCTTGAGGGCGTGTGGCCTCGCAGTGTCTCGGCGACAAATTGTTGGCTCCGTCCCTGCGGCGGCCTTGAGGCTCCCCGAGAGTGGCAGACTCTTCAAGATCCCGGAGGGTGGATCAGAGGCGAAGCAGACCATTCCTTTGAATCTCCTTGGGCCAGACTTTTTGGCTATTAGAGTACTACATAGTGAGCAGCTTGCAGTGCCATGTTTATTGACTCGCGACCAAAACAATTGCTTGGAATGCGACAGGTTCTTTCTTGGGAAGTTCAGACAGCTGAGTGGTGGTCGCAGGGTTTCCGCAAAAAGATACGTGAGACTTTTCTGTGTCTTGCTTCTGCCTCCTGCTTCCATCGTTGCCATCCGCGTTGGCGAGCGTGGGTCGTGCCAAGCTACGACTATATTATGGAGGTCAACCGGAGAGTCGACTTTTTTTCCTTGTTTTTCCCCTTCTCTTTTGGTCCACCATGAGACCACGGATTTCGCTAGTGGTTTCGCTCGTCATTACAACAACCTTGACTGTGTCCGCTGAGTTTGACCTCTCACGCCGGCAGTATACCTTACAAGCTGCACGTCCCCCAGTGTGCAATGATTACTTCAATATCTGTGCGTACCGCTAGTCATTGCCGTTTATGCCTCTTCTGACTTTAGACTGGACTCTCTAGCAATCTATCATGTTAATGATATACACGCTCACTTGGATGAGATTACAACCTCGGGTACGGACTGCACCAAGCCTGAGAGTGGCTGCTACGGCGGTTACGCCCGTATAAAAGCCGCGGTAGATGCTGGCCGCAAGACCGTGAACAACTCGCTTTTCCTCAACATGGGCGATGAGTTTCAGGGCACCCTTTTCTACAGCTACTACGGTGGCGAGAAGATTGCAGAGACCTTGAACCAACTCAATTTCGATGCGATGACCCTGGGGAACCATGAGTTCGACCAAGGCGATGCGTACTTGGGCCAATTCGTACGTCGCTATACGTGCAGCAGCTCGGTATCGCTCACAGTTTTCTTTAGTTGGATAATCTTACCATGCCGATTGTTTGCGCGAATGTCGATAGTCAAGACAAGAGCATCAACTCGACTGTGAAGCCGTATCACATCTTTCCTCAGTACAAGCTTGCGGTCATCGCCGTCACTACCGACACCATCCCGGCCATCTCTAACTCTGACGACACCACCAGTTTTGCCGACCCAATCAAGACCATACAGTACTGGGCGGACTACGTCTACATGCACGAGCACGTCGAGCGTGTTATTGCTATGACCCATATCGGATACGACGTTGACATTGCGATGGCCCGGAACACGACAGGCATCCACCTCATTATCGGCGGCCACTCCCACACACTGCTCGGCGATATGCCAGGTGCTGCTGGGCCGTATCCAACGATTGAGACCAACCTCGACGGCGAAGAGGTATTCGTTGTCACCGCGTAAGCTTTCGTTGTCATCCTCCTTCATATTCTTACCCTTGACCAGATACCGTTACGGCGAGTACCTCGGGTATCTCGACGTCCAGTTCGACCCCACGGGCAAGATCGTTGGCTTGTCTGGCGGGCCGATCCACCTCACCAACGAGACCGCGCAGGACGCCGGCCTGGAGGCGCAGATCAAGGAATGGCGCGTCCCGTTCGACGCATTCGGGAATGAGGTTATCGGCGAGACGACCGTGCTGCTCAATCACAATGGGTGCAAGACCGGCGAGTGCAACTTCGGTGACCTCATCTGCGACGCGATGCTCGACTACCGCGCGGCGCAGTCCGCTCCAGCAGGGTGCATCCTCAACGGAGGCGGCATCCGCGTAGACATCCCTGTGGGGAACGTCACGCGCGGAGACGTAATCACCGCATTTCCTTTCGGCAACGCGGTGACGGAGGTGTCGCTTACGGGGCGCGAGCTGTGGGACATTTTCTCGGGCGCGGTCGCTGGGGTCTCCGTCTTCAACGGCGCCGCGGTCATAACGTGGCCGCAGATCTCTAAAGGCGTGCGCGTCACCTACAACCCCACCACCAAGACGCTCATCGACCTGGAGATCGGGCAGGGCGACGAGATGCCCCCGGTGGACTTTGGTGCAACGTATCGCATCGTGACGGCAGACTATGTCGCAGGGGGCGGGGATAATATCATGCCTGTGCAGAGTGACTATGTCGTGCTGGATACGCTGGACGAGGTGTTGACGGCGTATATCCAGCGCCTAGGCTCCATAGATGAGGAGCTACAAAACCGTGTTGTGCTCGTCAATGACACGACGCCGGTGCAGTCGTAACTACTTTATACCTATTTAGACACGCTAACATTCCGTTGACAACCCTAGATACTCCGATATTCAACACTACACGTTCTCTTTTCCCTCTTTGTTCTCATCGCTTCCATGATCACTAGTTTACGACTACTCAGTGGAATAGATGAGCGGAGACTTGGAAAAGACGAAAGCCTTTTTCACTGGCAACAATTTGCTCGTTTAGCTCCTGTACTATCGATCGAACGACGAAAAAATACGACTCGGAGTTGGAAACGGTAATGAAGATCGCGCTAGACGCACACCGTATGTGCCTTGTGTGATTTCCTAACTTATTCTTACAGTACAGTATCATCCTTTTTTTTTACCCGCTTTCATGCGCTACATTTGCGAATTAGCGTCTCATGTAGATCTTCCTGTATTACCAAAATAATTTGACTCGGTGTAGAATAGCTCTGGCATGGAATTTTCCTTGAGTGGTGGTTGCAGGGATTCCCGAACTCACTTGGTCGTCCTGCGGATCGTAGGTAGCACTCATCACTATTCAGAGGTTGAGATATGGTCTGCTAAGTTCAGCCTGAGTTCACGGATTAAATATGTGTACCCGTCTGTCAGTGCTAGAAAGCGCGACTCAGAACGTCCCAGAGTTCCAACGTGGAAATCTCATTGTTCAGGGGAGTTCCGCGGCGGCCCGTCAACTCGTCTGTCCGATTTCAGAAACCGAATTAAAGGCTCTAATATATTTTGTATTTTGTTGTAAGTACATTATACACCGATGCTGATGCTTTTTACTTTGGGGCGAACGAATTCAACATTACAGAAGAGTTATCCAGAACTGGGGGCCTCGTCTCTGAATGATCAGTGACTGAAGGAGAGGCAAACCAGATTGTACGATCGGTGAGGTTTGAACTGGGAAGGGAGGGATTAGTGAGCACTTCGTCGCTCAACATCATCTGGCGTGAAACCATAAAAATTATAATCGTAGGATATATGCCCTACAAGGTCTTTCAGCTGAGTGAACTCCGGTAGACGTGTCAGCTAATCTTACAGATATATTGGGTTGGAACCACTCGAACTCGAAATCAGGGCCATAATAGCCGTAGTCTCCGATCATTAGCAATATCTGTATTTTTAATCAGGGGCTAGAACCAACGAAGAAAGTAGTTCTGACCCAAAATACGCAGTACAACCCTCCTGTTTCCATCAGTAGGATTAAAATATTTTCAATCTTGGTATTGCCATTGCCTGGGCGATTTATATACTTTTTCACGTTACGGCGGTAGTACCTGGGGAATTTCCTCAAGATGCGAGGAAAATACAAAATACAACATACCATAATTTCCAGGTGATGAGAATTGTAACGAGAAAATTGGTTACAAGGAGGCAAAATGTTCCAAGGAAGTTCTGTGTATCGCGTGTGTAATGAGCGCCTTGAAATTCGGACTTAGTGTTGAACACGGCCAATGTGAGTGATGTGGCTGTCGGAGAGATTAGCTCGACGACTTTTTATCCAAGACCTTGGTCCAACGAACCCCCAGTTGCGACAAGACATACAGCCAGAGCCGCATGGACTATTCGATTGTCTTGCCAGATAACCCAGGCTCTCCAGACGACAATAACATCGCTGAGGAAATACTAATAGAGGGACAATTGAGAAAATGTTGAACGAGCCATTATAGTCGTACAGTTATCCTCCGTAGCCAAGTCTGGGATATGTCGAGGCGTCTCAATGTTTTGATAGGATTGACATATTCGGCGGCAAGCGTAGGGAATTGGATTATTACGAAGCCCATGAAGAGTGCAAGATGGGCGGTCGCAGATAGAAGCATAATCAAGGTGATTGCAAGGAGAGCTTGGCGTGGTCGTTGACCTCGCAGACCCTTCCGTCTGGATCAGGGTTAAGTTTATGCAATCAAAAAAAAAATCTTGAACTCATCCGCACATTAGAGTGTAGCTCGACATGGTCCCGATGCAGAGGAAAAGCCCTAATCTCAATGTCAGTAGGATGGATGTACGGTCAGTCTTTGCATGCGTACCGTAAGATATCGCCGCCGCAGCCAACTGCAGAAATAATATCTTTAGCTCATAAATGTCCTGACCGTCGAGTCCAGGACCAACATCGCGGCCGATCTGCATAAGAACGAATGGTGGGGATACGGAATTCTAGCCTTTTTAAAGCGTGAAAAAACTCCAAATGCTATCGCAGATTCCTCATCTCCATCCGGTACCGACATAGTCCCCGTTCCGGCGCTTGCGGATGCTTAATAAAAGACTCCACTGGGCAGTGGGGGTACCTTTGAGATAGTTTTCAAGTAGCTGAGCGCGACACGCACGTTGATCTAAATTAGGCTTAGATTCACTTGGACAATTAATTAATCATGAACATCACCTTGCATCCCACATAAAAAGACAAGGAGCCCACTTTTGGCCAGATAAATGCTGAGATATGTGGGTATAATGGATGGAGGCTATGCGGTTGGCCTGCTGATCGTTTTCATATACATCTGTTCCGGCGTACACGGATACGATACTTTCTGTGAAAAAGCCCAGTGCAATCGGATAAACCTTAAAAATGACGACATGACGACTCTCGTTACCTATAACTTGAAGCCACCTTTCCAGTATTTGGAAAACCGACTCTCAGGATCGTATCGATCCCTAATGATCCGCATCCGCGCGAGGTTCTCCGGCCCAATACTGCCCATAACATCCTGGAGGTTCGACGCGTAATTCATGTATACGAACGGATGGAGGAGCCCTCGGTCTTCGGCTGTGTTTTCGGACCACTTCCAAAGTTCGTGCACTTTCGCTTTGAGAATCTCGTCATCTGTTCGGTCGGACCAAAGTGCCATGCCAAGGACCACTAGACAAGCACTTGCAGCTTAGCTTTACTTGTAAATGACCGTACGCACGCACCTATAAGGTCTCCGTCCTCGGGCGAGATGCCCGAGGGGTTCCCTCCGTTTTTCTCACCGGCAGCCGCACATCCGCGATTCAGCGGCTGGAAGACCACAGCCCACGAAAATCCAGAACGGTTTAAATATGGTTCAAAGATTTCGACTCCCTTGAGGTGAATGTCCCACAGCACAGCGGCGTCTGGCTTCATCGTCAACGTAAACCACTGGACTCGGCCAGAGCCCGGCGCCATGGCTTGGAATTCTTCGGTAATAGATAAGAGATCGGTAACACGCATCGTGTTGAGCAGCGCGTGAGGGACCAATGGCTCTATGTCGGAGTACAATGGTGGGAACGGAGTGGGAGAGAGGTACATATTGGGCGACCAGACAACGTAGGTTTGTTGAACGGGTTCCCAGGCAAGTCCAACAACATTCAGGCCCATAGGGTCCGCTGATAATTTGGCGGTGAAGGCGACATGGAATTGGAGGAGGGCAGGGCCATGGGAGATGTCGAAAATCAACGTCCCGGCCCAAACCCCTTTAAGCGGATAGGTGGTCATGTCGAAGCGCGTAACAATAGCGAAGTTCGTGCTCCCATATTTGAGAGCCCAATACAGATCCGGCAAATGTTGGGCATTGACATCGTTAATAGTACCATCTGCAAGGATGACTTGATAGTTGACTATATTTGAGCTCCCAAAACCGTGGGCAAGCGATAGGGCAGAAATTCCCCCTGGCGAACTGTGAATAACGAGAGGAAACGGTTCGAAAGAGCCTTACCTCCGAGCAGGAATCCCGAAACACCAACATCGGCAGCTCGGCCACCGACGGTGGTAAGATTGTGTGGTCTGAGCGTAGCATAAACTTGATACCATCTGGAGCCGGATCCGAAGGAAACTATTTTGCCTTCGTCACCAAGCGAAATCTGATTCATCCTTTGAAGGTCTATTGTGAATCCTGTCGCGTCGATGTTGCTGTGTCCTTTTGAGATCATGTGGCCGCCTGAACGGACGGCGAAGGCGCAGTCGTATCGAGTCGCAAGCGCGACAATGGCCGATACGTCTATAGCAGATTCGGGTGAAACTCTGCATGTCGGGGTCACATCCGATTGCTCCAGAGAATAGTACGAAGCCTGCTGTGCCTGATATTCCGCCGATTCAGAGAAGAAAACTCGGCCAGGTAAGGTACTGTCCAGAATATTGCACTGCAAAAGTAGAACTCAGACGGGATCAGGATCAAGAGCAGAATTTTGCGACATACACAATGCCGCGCCATCTCCGACGCATCCGTCCGATTCTTTTCGAACCAAATGCTACTTTGTAGGAGGTCCGATAGCTCGTCGATAATCGTAGGTTCGTTGGCGAGCTCATCTGCGCTGAAAAAGACCTGCGTATTGTCATCTGCTGCCGCAAAACATAAGAAAGGGATGAACTGCGAAAGCAGCCAAACTCTGCCAGGAGACATGGTGGGGATTCGAAACTAGCTGTGTGCTGAGGACTTCATAACCAGCTTAATTTGATCTGAGACATGTGTTGTACTTGGCCATATGAAGCAATTCATTGATCCAGACTCCAATTTCAGACGAGACAGAAGCCAAGAAGTGCATGACAAGGGTGCCGCTTGATTCCATCAAGGTTCCGTACCCACTAGGTGCTCTGGGATCGCGTGCCTGTGGACCTCTGTGGGCGCACTGTTGCGGACGGCGGACGCGAACTTCGCGAAGGAATTAGGAAACAAACCATGTTGATCCCAAATCAATCTCAACTGATGCGTCACGGTCGGATCAGATTTAGCCTTACATAACTCCGCACTTTCTTTCTTCTTCCTTTGTGTTCTCAAGAAAATTCGGGGAATGGGAAAATACGGTTATACAAAGACTCGCGAAAACTAGGCTATGGCTTGGTTCTGGTCTCCACGGCTGTCTCCTGGAAATCAGGCACCGGGTCGGGTAACATGTTCAACTTGAAGAATCTTTTCCCGTTTGTTGTGTTTTACGCACGACGCAGAGCTGCAACTGGAATTCGGCACTTCACTACGGCACGAGCCCTAGGCGCTTTTTGACGGCACGCACCGGAATATATCTACCTACAGGGCCAGACTTTGCGATTTGGAAATTTCATCCCGATGCTATTCAAAAACAAGGAGTCACCGCGGCAAGCGTTGGCCAGTAAACGAAGGGCATTTTGCACGACTCGGATGCGTGCGTCCGCCTTCCCCGCAAATTCATTTTGCCCCTGAAATTTGCCAGAAACCAACCTGTAACAACTATGTTGAAGCACCGATATACCCGGGGTAGGTACACAGAACACATCCGACATATGCATGCCAAATCTATTAGGACGGTCGACCGGCCAGACGCACGCATCTAGCTCGTAACCCCTAGGACATTCTACGAGGAATATTTCGGACGTCGTGCACGGTGCACGGCTTTCATGAATGCGCGGGCAATAACTGTTATTTCTGGGGTAGGACGGAGTTCGACTCCCCGCGTCCGGATATGCGAGTTTCCGCCGAGTGATTTCTTCTTGGTTCCAACATGTTTCAACTTGAACTGACATGAATTCATACGTCGTCCTTCAGCTTCTCTCGAGTTTCCAGCTCAAATTTCTCTTAGACTCCTCAATGGTCTTGTAATAGATCGTGTGATCTATTGAGAGTTCTTAAAACCCCGTGTACGATTCCTAGTCGCAGTAGCGCTCAAACCGAAGTAAACCGTAAGCGCGCAGCCTTTACGGGTACTTGGCAAGGTAGCAGAATATGCTGAGTGCTTCTTAGCAAGGTAAAGTTGGGGATCAAAAGTAAAGTATATTAGATAGATCCTCTACTACCTATTTGTATGTCCAGCACATGTGAAATATAATATAATGCTATAGAAACGAGAGTGGAAATATATAAGAGTCCATGTGGAAAGTGGTTGGAAATTGGTAGGAATTGGAAATTGGTAGGAAGGAGACGAATTTGAAATAACAAAGATCAGAACGCACGATTGTTGAATAACCCGTATCCATCGTATCCATCGTATCCATCACAAGATCCCCCCCAGTCAACAAGCGTGAGTTCAATATTCTTCAATGGTGTAGTCGTGGTCCTCGACGGACGAGTAGACGTAGACCCGAGTGACATCTCCGTGGTTCGGCTGACGGTTATATCGTGGGACAAGCGCGACGTCCGTGTTGTCCGCGACCATAAGGAATGTTGAAACGACTTGTTCCGAGAAGAGGACAGCACACGCGAGATCCGAGCGCTTTCCCATTTCGTCCTCGAAAATGACATCTTCGAACCACTTCTCGATCTCTACGCAGGTACGGCCGGGTACCCCGACGCGAAGCAGAAACTCCTCCTGGTCCATCTC
>JARJCV010000126.1:0-134325 GCA_029281435.1 Mycena haematopus
CCGGCGCGCCCCTCTTTGCCTTCGCATCCACGCCTGCTGCGCCCGCACTCGCGTCCGCCGCATCGGGTGCGCCGGTGCAAGACGGCGGCGACACGTTCGTGACCATCACCGCCCGTCCTGAGTTTGCGGGACATAGCCTCGAGGTGCGTTGCGTTCCCCCTCTTTTATCCTCTGTTATATATGTTGAGTGTGATACTAAAAGAGTTTTCGTTGCCCAGGAACTCCGCCTCGCCTTCCTCCGCCACGGCGCGGAGCTCACCTCCGCGCAGATCCTCTCCGGCTCCTCGTCCTCGTCTTCCCAACAACCCCAACTCTTCCCCCAGCCTCAGCCCCAGCCCGCCGCGGCTAACCCCCTCCTCGCACCCCGCTCCATATTCGGTGCCCCTTCCCAACCCCAACCACCATCTCAACCCCAACCGCAGTCGATATTCGGCGCACCCCTATTTGGCGGTACAACGCAACCACAGGCGCAGGGCCTCTTCGCGTCACCAGCACAGACGTGGGGCACGCAGCCACAGGCACAGGCACAACCGCCGGCGTTTTCGTTCGGCTCGACTTCCACGTCGAATTCCACGGCTGCACCGACGATTTTCGGCGCCCCTACTACAGCTACGGCGACACCCCTGTTGGGCGCTCAACCCGCTACGCACGTCCCCACAAGCGGAGGAGGCGGGGCGTTCTCGTTCGGCGGGGCGCCGACGGGTGGTGGATCTGCGTCTACGTTCGGAGCCGCCCCCGCGTTTGGTGCGGCACCCCCAGCTGCGTCTACGTTCGGCGCCGCGCCTGCGGGTGTTGGATCTGCGTCTACGTTTGGCGCACCTGCGTCTACGTTTGGCGCACCTGCGTCTACGTTTGGCGCACCTGCGTCTACGTTTGGCGCACCTGCGTCTACGTTTGGCGCACCTGCGTCTACGTTTGGCGCACCTGCGTCTACGTTTGGCGCACCTGCGTCTACGTTCGGCGCCCCACCCCCACCTGCACCCCCCGCTGCTGCGTTTGGCGCCCCCCCACAGCAGCAGCAGACGTTCTCGTTCGGCGCAACAGGGACAGGGGCGGGCGCGGGCGCAGGGGGGACGGGGTTTTCGTTTGGGGGGAGGAGGGGGTTTTAGCTGCGTGCGTTGGGCGGGTTCGCATTTGGGGCTGGGGCGAGGAGGGGGTTTTAGGTACGCGTTGGGCTGGGCCGCGGAGGGGGTTTTAGGCACGTAAACGCGCGTTGGGGTTGGGGGGTTAAGTTGAGAGGAGGGGAAGGCGAAGGGGTGTGAATTGTATTGCTTACCAGCGACGTGGGCCGGGGGGCAGGCGGCGTGGCGCGGGTGGGTAGGGCGGGAGCAGGAGGGTGTGTTTGTACATAAGAGCGTGTTGTCGTTGTTTTGATTTGCTGTGGTTTTTTTAAATCTGTTTTCTCTGTTTTTCAGTGTCGGTCGGTCTGTGTGAGTCGGAGTCGGAGTTGGAGTTTTTTTGTGTGTCTATCTGTATGGTGTTGGACTCGGCGGGAGAAAGACGGGAAAAGGAAAGGTCGGAAAGCTCAAGTTCAACTTCGTCTGGACGATGTCAGCTCTGTTATGGCTTCTACGGTCGAGGACGCTCACGAATCACGATAATTCTGATTCTTCGATTCGCGAAAGACGACGGATCGCTATTGTGGATGCTCCTTGAAACCGTCACTGTGCGGAGGCCAGGCGAACTCAGTTTGTACGTCGAACCTCCAGTTCCTCGATCTGGCATTCGAGCGACAGCGTCAATGTCGTCATGCCAGGCCCTGTTTGACGACGCTTTGTGATGCACATATTTCACAGCTCAGCAGGTGGGGTGCAGAACTGGATGCATTATCATCATGTCGAGGGTCAGATTATGCGGAGCGCCATCACGGGGGCGAGGACGCGACGCGGTGGAACAAGAGACCGTCGCCGAAGGGAATTAACTCTGAAGAAGAGGTTGATATTCGGGACGAACTGAGGTGTATGTGCCATGTACCCTGCTCAACGAATTTCTGGTTCACGATAAGTAGCGTTGTCGCTCTCCACCCAAACTCCAGCCCTTGACTTCTTGCAGTGGACTGAAATCAGTCCGTGGAATTTGGGGAAGCGTGGGGGCCGGGGCCAAATATTGAATAAATGCTGAATTATTAGTTAGATATCGGTTCCGTGTCCGCTGATCATGAGCGAGCAGGGCGGATTTGCTCAATGCTGGCGGTATCAGAAGCCAACCAGAAAGCTGGGTGTGACACAGATACCATCAGTGATGAGATCTCGCCGTGTGATGGCCGGCAAAATCGAACCATGTTGAATATTTATCATTTTTTCGTTCTCGGTTGGGTTTACTCTGCTCCGTCCCATGAATACTGTAAAATTTCATTCAATTCGGCAGGGGTTGTGACCAGTGACCCAAAATACCGATTCGGCACTTCGGCAACCAACAAATTTTGGCGTGACATCTCCAAAAAAATTCGGCACTCAAGACCAAAATTTTCGAAAATTCTGCCTTTTCTGCACCTCTAAGGCAGCCCTGATGTCACGGATTTTACATTCGGCACTGGGCGCCGTGACCAGTGACCGAGGCCAAAATTCGTCTCGGCACAGGGGGTGCGTGACGTCGGCGCCCCTGCAGCGACGCCTCTCTTCGGTGCCCAACCCGCTGCACCTACACCTCTCTTCGGTGCCCAACCCGCTGCACCTACACCTCTTTTCGGCGCTCAACCCGCTACAGCTGTACCCGCAGGTGGGGCGTTCTCGTTCGGGGGGAACACGACCAGTACCGTACCTGCGTCTACTTTCGGCGCGGCGGTTTCGTTTGGCGCCCCACCCCAGCAGCAGCAGCAGTTCTCGTTCGGCGCCACTGCTGCGCTTGGTGCGGCAGGGACGGGCGGGACGGGGACGGGGTTTTTGTTTGGGGGGAGGAGGGTGTTTTAGCTCCTTGCGTTGAGGTGGGTGGGGGTTTAGTTAGTGGGGTGCGGGTTGAAGGGGGGTGGTTGGGCACGGTTTTAGCGGCGCGCAGGGCGTTTTAGGCGCGTATACGCGCGTTCTAATTGGGGGTTTATGGGAAGGGGTGTGTATACATAAGTAGGAGCGCGGGGAGTAGTACGATGTTGTCGTTGTTTTGATTTGCTGTGGTTTTTATCTGTTTCATCTGTTCTTCTGTGTGTGTCTCTGGGTGTGGGTCTGTCGTCTTTCTGGGTGTGTGGCTGGTGTTGTTGGACTTGGGAGAAAGTGGAAAAAGAGAAAGAGAAACAACGGTGTAAGAGGAAAGGAAAGGAAAGGAAGGAATTTGGAGACGAGTCATTGCGCAGAATAAATGGCGATGTGGTTCGATTGATTGGAAAGTTCAAGTTCAGGTTCGTCTGGATGATGGCGGTTGAAACTTGGTGTCATTCGCTGAGTTGGAAGGACACTCAGTAATTCTGAGAAAGACAACGGGAACCGCTATTATGCACGCTCCTCGAAGCCGTCACGATGCGGAAGCCAGTCGCACGTCGAATTCGCGAATGTCCGATCCCTCGATCTGGCATTCGGGGGAACTGCGATGCGTAGTACATGCCATTGGCGGGGGTCGATTTATGATTAATGGAGTCCGTCGCCGTCATAACACACATGCACGAGGACGCGACACGCCAGAGAGGAGAAAGGACCGGAATGAACTCTGAAGAAGAGGTTGATATTCGGGACGAACCCTACTTGGCGAAATGCAGGTTCACGATAGCCTCAACGTTGTTGGTTCCACCGCGAAATTCGGTTCTTGACCACTTGGACTGAGCCCATGGCTCATGGAAATTTGGAAAGCGTCGGGCCGGAGCCAAATATTGAATAAATGCTGAATTATTGATCAGATACTTATTCGAAAGCGTAATGGACATTGTCCAGCTCTCGGCGCTTTGTCTTGGCCGGTTCCATGTGTTGCGAAACATACTGTATACGGCACGCTGAGCAGTCAAGGCGGGTTCGCAGACGGTAAGTACTTAACAGAAGCTTTCAGATCCCATCACTGATGCAATCTCGCCGCGTGATGGCCGGCAAAATCGAACCATGTTGAATTCTTGACGAGTCGTAGGTTTTCGCGATCATTCTCGATTGGACTTATGCTGCTCCTTCCCTTGGACAATGTAATATAAGATGAATACATAGCAGAAAACCAAGATGCGACAAGTTCAGGACGACCCCAGACAGCCTGCTGAACTATACTACGTTCAGAGAAGGGTCAAAGCTTGGTCAAAGTCTTGTTCCCTCTTTGGCGTCAAAGCGTAAGGCAATTGGGACAATTTGCAATCCAAGAATGCATGCTTACCATTGCGATGGCGCCGGAGTATGGGCATTGGAGTCATGAGGTGCGTTTGCGTTTGCGTTTCCTGCAATTCCACCGGTTCCGAGCGACTCGACGTACCTCCGGTACCACGCCTACCTGCGGCGCCCCTCTTGGCATTTGCATGCATGCCTGCGCCCGCACTTGAACCCGCCGCATCCGCCGCGCCGGTGCAAGACGGCGGCGATACGTCCATCACAATCACGACCCGCCCCGAGTTTTGCGGGCCACATTGACAGCCATGAGGTGCGTTGCGTTCCAGCGCTACATGTATCATTGCGTGTCAGGTCCTGGCGTTGTATAATGTGGAGTGCGTCGCCGAGGACGTGGACGTGAGGCACTGTGACGAGAGAGGAGAAAGGACCGGGAATTATTATAATTCTGAAGAAGAGAATGAGTTTGAGATGGTTGATATTCGGGACGAACGGAACTTGAAGCTGCTCAGCGAAATTCAGCCTCTTGGACTGAGCGCATGGAAAAGCGTTGGGGGGACAGAGTCGGAATCGAAATAAATACCGAATTACCCGTTGGATATCGATTCCATGTCCGCTGAGCATGAGCGATCAGCGCGGGTTCGCGGGCGGTCACAGAAACCAGAAATCAGAAAGTTGGGTTCACTCGCGATCCCATCAGTGATGCGATCTCGCGGCGTGATGGCCGGCAAAGTTGAACCATGTTGAAGTTCAACATCATCGTTGCCTTTACTGCGTTTTTCTCGGAGGTTCTCGTTCTCGGTCATATTTATGCTGCTCCTTCCTTTGGACAACAGGACGATCTCAAGCGAAGAAGAAAAGCAAGATCACAGAGGTGCCAAAGCTTGGTCAAAAAGCTGTGTTCGCTCTTTGGCGTCAAATCTATTGGGACCATTTGCTGTGTATGCCCACCAGGATCCACTTTGGGATTTCTTGCTCACGGATTCCATCCCAGAGTCAACTAGTTCCCTCTGCGCCGTCTATGTGCAGCCAAGGTTGCCAGACGAAACCGTGCCATTGATGTCTGCAAAACAGGGCTCTTTTGTGGCTTCGACGCTTTGATCATTTGCCACAACGCAATGGCTCAAAGCGCGTCGCCGTTTGTTCATTGTTCGATCCTATTTTAGTACCCTCTGGTTTGCTATAAAGCCTCCAGCGTTTCTGGAGATTGCAACAGCGACTTCCCACCTCTTCTTAGAATAAATCGTCAACCCCTTCCCTTCTCCGCTATGCCACACCCATACAGTTCCCCCAGGAAAGAGAACGCAAAAGTATATTCATTCCACCACCCGCGTTCTATCGATCTAATGCAGCCTCTCTACGTAGCCCCAACTCGTCTCGTACGTTCCCCTGCCCAAACGTCGTCCCGAACCCCCATCCGACTCGCGACGCGCGCCACTCACCCTGCCGTGCGCCAACCCCCCGACTCCCGAAACTCTATCGGACTGGTGGCACAGCAGCGCACGCATGATCAAAATCGTCAACGGACCAGGCGACATATGGTCCGGCGACCACTTTCCCTTCGCCTCGGACCACGGTGTTTGCGCTCTCGGGGCGTCCATGGAGCAGGCGCGTCTCGGCATCGGAATGCTACACGGTCAGACTCCGCTTAGTAGGTGGATTCATCCGATGCTGTTTCACATCCCAGACCCGGTGCTTTCTATTCAAGTAGGTTATGTTTTTTCGATTTACGCTCGGTATGGTGCTCATGATCGACTTGTTTCGACAGTGGCCGGGCTACCAGGTAGTGCATCAACGCGACGGGCTTCGCCCTCTCACTATCGAACGATGTCTCTTGATGGTGGAAAACTGCACTTTGGCGCAGCTGGCCCAACAAGTGGCGATCCACTTGTTTGAATTCTCTGAGGTGCGCCGTCCCTTATGTCGTTCATTTTCTTGTCACTTATGTTCTGGATGTCTAACGTACAAGGTTCAACGCGCGAATTTCAATCCTCGCGACCCCAAGGCCATCCTCCTCGGCCCTGGCGGCATCGCCTTTGATCGCCTCCGCTTGATCAGGCTGTGGACTTCGACCAAGGGCCTTTCCTGGACTGCGGAAGTCGGTATCGTGGATGATTACATGCAGCGCGAGTGACTATATAATGAGCTCGTGATGATATAGAATGCAACAGTTAGATTATGTTTCTCCAATGATCGAATCGAATTATGTTCTTGTGACGATGCGTCAGATCGTATTGAAATCCCTGCGTTGGTTATTCAACGGGATTCCGAGAATTTGCGGGCAGCTTAATTTCCTTTTTAAACGAATATTGTTCCGAGCGTCGTTTTCGATGTCCATTGAGCATATCGATTGTCTCTCCTGTAAGTTGAACTGCAGCGAGCAACACGGAAAGATCCGGCGGCAATCACTCGGCAGTTGCCATCATTCCTTTTCTCCAGCAACACGCTGGAGCCCTGAGCGACGCGTCCGCTGCGCTCGCACCGTCCTGTGGCGACTCGAACTTGATCAAGTATACTCGTAACTCTCGTATCGGCGAAGGCGAAACCTGGAGGCCATGGCTCGTGAGTTCTCCCTTGGGTATCGCGCCGTGGAAGCGGCAGTGACAGCTATAGGCAACGACGAGATTCAGAGCGAGGCTTACTAGAGCCCAGAGCGAAATCACGATGCTGCTTCTCGATGCAGAGTACTTAATCTGACCACTCAACGCTGTCAACACAGATGAGACACGGCGGGTACAGCACAAACGTGCGAGAAGAATATAAGCCGATAATTTTCTCCAAAATCATTAACAACATGCAGTACGTCCCTAGTTGACCATGCTTAATGGTGATTCTATGCTGAGTGTAGCTGAGTCCTGTATCTGCAGCGCCGTCCTCGAGGGGATGCCGCGGCTCGGTCTCGAGCTTCCCTCAACGACTGAAGCACCGTGACTGGGGGTCAGCGTCTCGTTTCTTACGCATGTCGAGGTCGACGTTCTCCCGTCCGACGCCGACGACGCTGTCCGAAACCTTTGCCGCGGTGCGTCTGCTAGTCGTCCCATGATTCTCACTTTACGGTTCGCATCATTGAAACTTAGGATGGTGAATTCGCAAGCGTCTACCTTGAAGCTACTTCGACTAGCCCTGCTGTTACAAAGGAGTGTTTGATATTCTTGTTGTGCTTGGCGACGGATTCATTGACCTGCTCTGCACTAAATGAAGCCACAACTTCGGTGCTGTCCTTGAGGAAATGATCGACGATAACTTAAGCGAGGTACGTCTGTCTGACTAGATCGACTATACTGACAAATAGTTCCGCTCACCCCTGAGATATACTTCCGCTCCAAGACAGGGCCTGCACTTATAAGTCGCTGCATTGCTTCCCCTCTCCCAACGTTTCTTTCTCTATTACCACCACATCGAGCCGCGCTCCGAATTCTTTCTACCCTTGCACAAACCCTATACACTTGGTTCACACCTCTGCTATTATCTGAGTTCGCTTTGCCCTGCTCTACCATTCGAATTCTCTTTGCGCTACTCTCTTATAATCACAAAGTTCCGCCACAATCATCCCACCGCTTCATCCTATCTTCTCCCTGTCTGTGCTATGTGAGCACCTTTCATCGTGGTTCCCCACTGAAGACGACGAACTTACGCGCCTCTCCAGTATGTCTCAGTATTATACTACAACTCCTCGCGCGGGCGCTGTTCCTGCTCTCCCTAATCTTACTGGCACCTTCGTTGATGAAGGCTACATGAAGCTGGTATGCTGCCACCCCTCTCCCATACCATCACCCGCTAACTTTCCTATGCAGGATCAACTCATGAGCTCCGATGGCTTTATTCAAATATACGAGGCTTTCGACACTACAGAGGACGCATTCTACTCTTTTAAGTGCACGCGAAGCGATATCTCACCTTCCACGCGCCTCGCAGACGAGTTTGCGATTCACCAATCGGTCGCGCATTACCCCGGCGTCGCCACGCTCCACCGCATGTTCGAAGAGGATGGATTAGTGTTTATGGTACTGAACCCAGCGGCGGGCACTATGTGGGAGTCAATGATGAAGCGGGGCATCTATGTGGACCGGCCGAGGTCCATCAAAGAGGCGTTTCTGCAGCTCGTCGATGCCGTGGCCGAGTGTCATCACGCCGGCGTGTACCACCGCGGTCTGCGGCCCCGCAATGTCTGGTGCGATAGCGAGGGATGGAGGCTTCGTCTGGCGAACTTTGGGGCAGCCACCCGTGCCGCAGAGTCTGATGAGTTTGGGTGCGGAAGTCCTGGATATATGAGCCCGGGTTCGTCTTCATTTTCTGTGCATTCCCTCGAGGACTAACATTGACCTCTTTCTGTCTCTCTTCAGAATGCGTCGATGCCGGTAACGGCACCTACTCCCCCCGTGAATCCGATCTATGGGCGCTGGGCGTCCTCTTGTTCAACATGATCACGGGGATCAGACCATGGAAGGTCGCCGACCTTTCCGACGAGAGCTACGCCGCCTTCCGGGCGGACGAGGAAACGTACTTCGTCGAGACTTTCCACCTCACACCCGCCGCCAATGACTTCTTCCGTCGGTGCTTTGCTTCGCTGCGCGAGCAACGCCCGAGTTTGGAGGAGATGGCTGTGGACGTGCTTGCAATCGACCGGTTCGCCCTTAGCCAAAGTCCCGTCGTCAATCCCTACGGCCACCTCCACCTCTCTGCCCTCGATGCCTCCCTCAAAGCCCCCTCCGCACCCGACGTTCGGTTCCTCGACCGCGAGAGGCGGAGCATTACCACCCGAGAGCGCTTCGCCAAGAAGATGCGCCGCACGTACTGAAACGTGCAAACAACGCGGAGAACGTCAACGATGAACACATTCTTGGTCAAGTTCGGTTTCGGGGGACGCCTCGGATTCGCACGAGATGGAGGATGCCGAAAAGGAAAATACAAAATCATATAGCGAGTAGTAAAGCACGAAATAAAATTGTATAATGCCGACTCGTTCGACCGACATTGATGGCGCGAGTGTTGAGTGAACGAAGCAGTTCATGAGAGAAGTCCAGTACTGTATTGCTTTGGTCGTACGCAGACGTAATTTTTCCGTGTTAATGGAAGCTCACTGGTACAGTTAAACAACAGTCTTCGCAAAAACAGGGCTGTCGCCGATCTTCGCCAGCCGTTCTGGCGTAAGTTCAAGACACTCAGGCAGCCCCGTGTCGGACCACAGCCCACCATGCATCAGCGTAACAAGTCCAGGCGTGCAGGTAAAGATATGTGCCATCCCGTGTCCATGGAAGCCTGCGCAGATCCACTGGCCGGGAAGGTCGGGTACCTTTCCAATGAAGGGAAGACTGTCCGCACTCTGTGGGTCCGGTAAAAGAGTTTCATTCAGCGTAGGCGAAAACCACGAACCTGCCCGATTATTCCGCTCCAGGAATACTCAGGGCCAACGCCCGCCGCCGGTATGTCGTCGTTCCATCCTTGAAATGCAGAGGAGGTCAGGTCTTTCACTGCGTCCGTGACGGGTTTGAAGTTGCTGAGGCTATCATCGAACAGCCGGTTTGAGTCGGCGGCCAGATAGGCCTTGAGCTGTCCCTGGTTGGGGTTGGCCCCGCCGAACAGGACAATACCGTCAGCATTGCAACGCGGGTTGATACTATAGAGGCCGCCGCCGGGCGCCAAAACACCGTAGGAATTCTGCAAAGCCTTGCTCCCGGCATAGGCACGCGGCGGTACCACTTTATCGCACATGTGCGCGGTCGGTTGGATATACTTTGCGAACGCGGGCAAGATTGAGGAGGTGTACGCGTTCGTCGCATAAACCACCGTCGGTGTGGATATGGTACCGCGGGCGGTGTTGACGTCCCAAAGCCCAGGCTTGTCTGCGGCCGCGGTGACGGAAGTAACGGGCGTCCAGGTTTGAAGGTTGAGACCCTGGCTGAGACACGTTTTCATGAGATGCGCCACTGGATAGCAATGGATGATTCTCTGCTGCATACTTGACGGTCATTGCTCACCAAGTTTCCAAGGGTAGAATGTCGATGCTTTCCACGCCCACAGGGCCTGCGCACCTGTGAGGCGTGACACCTGATGCTTTTGAATACGGGCCTCGAGGGAACGGCGGAAACTGAAAATTAATATACCTTTTCAGCTTCCGCTGGGTCGGATATGTAGTTGATGTGGTCAACTTTGCCACCGTATGCTTTGTAGGCTTTATAAACCGCAGCGGCTTGGCTTGCGACCTCTTTGGACATGGCAACATCGAGCTGAGAAAACCATAGGAGCGTCGCACCGTTCCGAAAACTATTAAACAAACTGTATCCCCGACCCACAGGTCGCAATCGACGTTCTCTTTGCTGACATATTGGACTATGCGACCCCACGTTTCGAATTCATGTTCGAGAAGCTGCATTTCGCGTCCGAATCTAGTAACTTTAACGAACGACATGGAGGCTGGAGCGCACCTTTTTAGCCTGGTCTGCACCAAATAACCTGGAGTATTTGGCGAAGCCACGATACTTTCAATGGAATACGATAAGAGTCGGTATGATGTAAGATCGAACACACAGATGTACCTGGTCAGGTTTGCAGTGTCCCGCGTTTCTTCCCGTTGCTCCAGAGCACATCTCCCGTGCCTCGAGTATCACGATACTCTTCGGAGGATTGGGGCGCGTGAGCAGCTCGTACGCGGTCATTGTTCCTGTCATCTATCTCGCCGCTGTCCGAGTCAGTTCTTCGAGGAGTCTGCCAAACCAACACACCCCAGAGCCAATGATGACGACTTCTGCGGACTCGGGCAGCTCCTCGCTGGTTCGATGGTCGAGCAGGGGAGACGCGCGGACACCTTGCAGCCAGTATGAGAGTGACATGCCCTCCGCTATCGGAAACGCTTTCCCTCCCTCGACACCCCCAGCAATCTGTGCAGTGGACTGAGACGAGCCCATGGCAGCAGAGAGAAGGCTTGGAGAAGGCACTGTTGGGAGAAGGCTCGCCCGTTGTTTGCCGGTGTGATTGCCGCTCACCGTGACCTTATGACATTACGTGATTTTCATTTCGAAGTCCACCAAGTCGCATATAGTCTCCCTAGTCAGACCAAATGATCAGATTCGTTTTTCTGAAAAAAAAAAAAAAAGACAAAAAAGAACCTGATATATGGTCTGATTCCACTCGCGCATCAAAAGCCGTAGGTCAGGCTTCCGGATTAGGACAGTCCCAAAGCGGACGGTCACGGGTGACACTTTCCGTCAATTTCCGTTCTGTGCTCTACGTCGCGTCCAGTCGCGTCTTCTCCCCAGCCCCATGCCTCAATTCGATGTTGGTATCATCTGTGATCATTCAAAAACCCCAGCGACACATGTTCAGCCGCCTTCTACGGCTCATTAGAGCTCCCCAGGGACGGTATCAAGCGTCCCCTGGGTGATTTACAGTTGATACAATTCAACAATATACTTTCTAACAGGCCTTTTGACTGTTCTGGACCAAAAAATGCTCTCAGGGGACTGCAATACCCAAGCAATACCAGATGAAATGGCAATTATGGCGAGGATTGATGGGAAAAGGTAGGTTATCTTCCCCAGGTGAGTTGGTGTAACTACTGCCAGGTCGTCGCTATCGAAAACTTTGCAAATTCCGTTGATTTTGGTAGTGGTGCGGGTCAAAATGGGGGAGGGATCTCAGGTGGATTTTGCAGGCCAATGTAAAGCCGGGTAGGGAGTAGAACTTGAAGGCAAAGCCCTTGTGTAATGTTTTGAGTGAAATAAGCAAGAGAACAGGCACAAAGCCGCGCGTTGGCGCATGCATCGCTGGGATGTAGTAGAAAAGAGGGTGTTGTTTGGCGCTCATGTGACGTCTGATATCGCCGAAGGGCGACCTACGGCTAACACACAGCAACTAAAACTAGACTAAGTCGCATAAGTACTATCAACGTTTCTTGGCGCGGCTGTATATTGTACATGTTCTAAATAGCGGTTGAATTCGAGACGGGAAACATGTAGCCATAGATAGCACCGTGGTCCGTCAGTCCAAAGGTGAACACATTAAGAAGGGATATCCAGAGCAGAGGCTACATGAGATGCGATAGCGATAATACATATAATGTTTCGGTCCGAGGCGAATTTTCCAAATAACCAACTTACGCCTCCATCGACACGACGAAAAGCCGGTACGTTTTGTCGCTGGAGCCCTTGGACGGGGGCTTCTCGTCGCTGGAGGGCTTGGACTCCAGATCGTCTTGCCCGTTAAGGGGTGGGGGCTTGAAGTTGACTGTCCGAGGCGTGTAGAGGTTCGCCACGGGTTGGTCGCTCTGCCCACTGAGTTTTGTCTGCCCACGCATGAGGATTACCTCGAGGTTGCGCGGGTGGAAAAAGTGCTGACAGCGATTGAATGAGTCGCCCGCCACTTAACAGTTGAAACGAGGAACAAGACTGACATGGTTCCACTTATCGACGAGGAGACTGACGAGGCGAGGCTTTTTGCGTTTTATGTGGTGCGTTATCGCCATTGCTACCGCCAAGTCTGCAGAAAATTCAGAATCGGTGTGTGAAAATTGAGATCAGAGCACGCACTGACTAGGGGAATTGCAGACAAGACTGGCACATGATATGCAGTGTTCACATCCTTTTCGTTCAAATTCGCAACGATCCGCATCTCGTTGAGGAACCTGCGGCAATGGCATAAAAACACGCGAGATAAGAGAATAAATAAACACGCACTGCGTCCAATCCGTCTCATAGATATCATGCGTTGTGAAAGGATGAGGCTGGCTTGAGGATGGTGGGAGCGTACACGGGAATCCCTTCGTTAAGGAATTTTGCTCTGCAAAGAGAAATATAGGCTGAAAGGGCGTCCACGGGAGATTAGACGGCGGGACCCGTGTTAGGGACGGCGCTTCCCGTTGGACCGGGATGTATACGTGGGACTGCGAGGCTGGGGGTGGGTGCGATCCTACCAACCCTAATGCCGTTTCGCTAGAGTTTATCGCAGACCATTGCGCAGGCGGACGCCGAAGACTGGCACTTGCTCCAGAACTACTTGAAGGTGCCAAATGACTATGGGAGTAATATCCTGGGGAGTAAGGTGAAGGCGCCGAAAGGGAGGAGGATGTAGGGGTCGTCGCATCGCCTTTCTCTGGGAGGATCATCGTCGCGCAATGTAAGCTTAAAGACGAGGCTGTGTGTCGGCCGTGTCACGGTCACGCTCGATCGTCCGGCTGAACAACTTTGCGATGATGCGATCGGTCACATCTGATGGGATCAGTTCCTTACAAACTTCAATCAGCCTCAGGAACGTTGCAAAAAAAAGACAACTCGAAGACGTCCTACGCATACGAGTAATCATCGGAGCGCCCAACCAAGAATCGCGGCGTAAACCACCCGGAGGAAGTCATCTGTTCAAATCTGATTGGATGAGGCGTATTGGTGGGAATTGTGAGTATGGCTCGGTGGACAGCCAAGCTGAATTTATTTTTTAATTCAAGAAAAAAAATGCGAACAGGAAGAGAGAGAGCAGCACTATCGCCTCCAGGTGCATGCCCCGAGACGCGGCACGGTCCGCACACGAGCGAATAAACTCAGGGGCTGTCGAGCATGAGGACTTGAAATCACAGTCGATCCCGTTGCTGCATGCGAAGTCTCCGTAAATCACGATTAGAGAAGAGGACGGCGAGCCTGCACCCTAGAGCTTCTTTCCAGCAGTATTTCGGGCTTTTCGAGTGTTGGATGAAGACTGAGAATAGCGGCATATGTCTGGATAAAGGAAGTCTATCAGCCCGGGTACTAGTATATTGAAAGGAAATTCGAAAAGTGACGAGATGTAAACACTGTGTCGATTATTACTGAATCACGCCGAGTTGTTGAAAGTTCCCAGGCTGATCTTGTCGGGATTCGAAGACTGGTAAAGCCAAGGGTAAAGCTGGACAGAATATTTGTAGAATATACAATGGTGTGGAAATCGCAGGACATGAAGCGGGGAAAGAGAGTTAGAGGACAACGCTCAGAGATAGCCGACTCGGAGCCTTGGGCCACAGAGTGGGCGGATTCGGGTTGGCGTGGTCCCTTTTGGCTCGCATTACTGTACCATTTCGACCAAGTGTTCAGTAACGCGTAACGCCCGACTTTTTTTGATGTGTGCAAAAATCGCCTTAATTCAAAAGGAAATTTATCGGCCATCTCGGACATCGGAAAATCCCAAATTGATGAACACTTGGTCGAAATGGTACAGTATGCAGTGAGAAACCATGAGTCATCTCTAGAGTGATGATGGGTTGCTGAGACTGGAGGCGCTGAGTTTGAGCCAAGCTGGTGGTGAGAGTGCGGGCTGACTCCTGAGTGCCGCGCGATGTCAAGACACCAAGACTACTGTACAGGGATTAGGAAGTTCGTGGAACGAATTTAAAAACCAGAGGTAGTACCGGCTATTCGCCGCGGTCGGAACTGCATGGTCGAAAATAAAAAGCTGGTTTGTAACCGTTTGTTGTTGGTCGTCAAGGCGAGAAAGACGGAGTGGCTGTGTTTTTGATACGCCAGTCTCTCTTGCTTCCAACCACCATCTTCGGCAGTCCTGGCATTAAATTCTCTCAGTTACTTGGGGTCAAGTAATCGAATTCTGAGGCTTTCCTATGAATGTTTTTTGCCATGCAGAACTGTGGATTCAGCAATCTCGGCAGACTTTGATTCTTGGACTTTCAAGCGGTGTCGCAGTTAGGCCCGTGCTCACCGTTCCCCTTTCCCACATCATTCGCCAAGCGTTCGCCACGGGCTTTTTGCGTACTGCCCCCTTTGCATTTGAAACGTTCCTTGGCTCAGCGTGACTTTTAGTCAGGCTCAGAGGACAGGGCAAGGCGCTTTGACACGGTGACACGGGGATGCGGCCCAGACACGGGCACGATGAGAGCCGCCCGCGCTCGGGTGCGTTGATATAAATATGATGCGCTGCTCAGAGTCGATCACCTCCAACACCATTCCCAAATGTTCTCTTCGTGCGCTGTGCCCAGAGTGCTCTCGCTCGCTTTTCTTATCACCACGACGCTGGCTCGATTCCAAGACTTTTCAATTCCTCCTTCTGACGCTACGGTCGACGTCAAGGCTTTTAACGTCGCAAACTTCACGCTCAACAATCTTACAAATGCCTTCTTGAACCCCACCCTCCCGGGACGCGAGGATCTTACGCTCCCGATGCACGCCTTCCTGATTGAGCATAAGCCGACCCAGAAATTGTTCATGTTCGACCTTGGGATGCGCAACGATCCTCAGAACCTTCCCCCGGCCTTCGCCGGGTTCTTTTCGTCCAACACAATCACTTTTGATGCCTTCAAGGACATCACACAGCTACTGCAGGATGGGGGCGTCTCGTTGGACAGCATCGATGCCGTCTTCTGGAGGTGCGGCGAAGACAATACACCTTGTTCATCTACTGACATTTCTATGTCCAGCCACGCTCATTTTGATCACATCGGCAAGCGTTCTTTCACTGCCGTCTCAACCTATACTGACCCTATCTGTAGGCGACATGTCGAAGTTCCCGAACAGCACTCAGATTGTGGTTGGGGCCACAACAGATCTTTCTCTCTTTCCGCAATCACCGAACTCTGATCTGCAAGCAAGTGACTTGGCGTGAGGCTCCATCTCTTTCGATATGTACGGAATGCTAACAATCAGTGTAGGGGCCATAATGTCATCAAGCTGGACTTTGACAGCGCAAAGCTTACTTTCGGCGGCATGAAAGCCATTGACCAGTTTGGTGACGGCAGTTTCTATCTTCTCGATAGTCCCGGTGTGAGCCTCAACCAATTTTTTACTCCTCGATGCTCACCGCATAGAATTGCACAGCACCTCACGGGGCACATGAGCGCACTCGCACGCGTCACCCCCTCTTCCTTCATCGTCCTCGGAGGAGACACGCTGCACCACGTCGGACAACTCCGCCCGAGTGGTGCGTTCCAGGCCACCGTCCCCTGCCCAGGAGAGCTCCTTGCCGATGCGAGGAGCGCGATTTCAACCGACTTCTTCTGGTCGGCCAAGACCACACCAGGCGCCTTTGACCTGCCCTCGAGAACGCAGCCTTTCTTCGCCCTATCCGACCTTGCTGATTCGTTCTACGTGGACCCTGTCGCGGCGACTGTCTCTGTGGATAAGCTTGCGGCCTTCGACGCAGACGCCGACTTCTTCACGATTATCGCACACGACCGAAGCATCCTGTCAACTCTACCATACTTCCCCGCCTCGTTGAGTACTTGGCAGGCGGACGGTCTGAAAGGGAAGACGGCCTGGTTGTTCGTCGACCCAACGAATCCCGCATTCCTCTTAAGCCCTGCGTGAGTGTTCTTTGCTATTTATATGACACTGCATGGTTTAATTGACCAGAAGACATGGACAGGAGTGCGAACAGCTCTAGCCTTGAGGCCGCATATGCCGAGTGCGTGGCAAAGTGTTCCGCAACTGATGGTATGAAGATGCGGCGGGCGGGGATGGACTGGGATACACTGATGTTGGACTGATTTCGGACGAGTGAGCGCAAGATAGAGGGACTCTTTTGCCTAATAATAAATTAATAACATTAATCTATACAAAGAACGATTTTATCTAGGAGAGACTAGATTGTATTAAATGCGAACGATTAGTCTCGGTTTCAGAATACGCGTCACGTCGCATGAGGGTGCAGAGCTAGGGGAATAAGTACTGTATGAAGATAGCTGATAGGGATTCCTGTGAAAACGCAACAGGTGACCATGAGCTGAGGAGATGCACATTGACGCGGGGAAAGCATGAACGCGTGGAGGGCCTTGATAACCGGGGAGAGCTCGAAGATTGTGTAGGACTCCTGTGTGATGTGGTTGTGAATGGTGCCAGTGGTATTGGTGAATTAGGATTCTGAGCTCCAGCAGCACTGCTGGAGTTCGCGGTGCGGTCCGTTAGCTGAGAGAAGAGACTGAAGAGTGAATTGGTGATCATGATGCGAGGCAGATGGATTAAATTTGGTTGAAGATCATTGCGACTCGCCTCCAAACTCCTAGTATCCTAAATCCCGCTTTATAGCAGAAGCAGCATTGATATTTCAGCCCTACAAAAAATGTTTGCAGTCAATTCAAGCATTTCGCTGAGCAAGAAAGGCATATCGTATATGTTCCGTCCACTCGGCGCGTCGAGACCATGTGACGTGATTCTCAGCTTTCGCGACGCGTTATTTGCTCTTGGTTGTGCCACCGGCAAGCATCTGTCTCTCAGTTCTCTGCTCCACCAGTTGCACAATGTCCGAACCTCCATCGAAAATCTCCCTCTGCGTGGACTGCGATCGCACCTTCACACGCTCCTCGCTCCTTCCATCTTCCGCTCGCTTGGCAGAACTCCTACAGCTGTTACGCCAGAACTGGTCGCCCGCGTGCCACCACGAAATCTCCGTTATCGACACCAGAAATGCGGCTATTGGTGCAGAAATAAAACGCCACGAGACGGAGCTCGATAACATCTATACGAGGTTCTGGCAAATCCTCGAGGACCGGGACGCACTTCAGCGCCTCTCTGAGCTTCACACCGGCATCGTCACCCCCATCCGGCGTCTCCCGAGGGAAATACTGGCCAAAGTCTTCGAGTACGCCCAGGAGCCCAAAATATGGAGCGAGGATCCAGTTCCTGCGGACTCCTGGGATTTCGAGGTCAACCAGGATCTCCAACGCGTCGCGGGCGGCAACCTAGTCGCCATTTCGCAAGTCTGCACCCACTGGCGCCAGGTCGTCTTAGGCACACCAACCCTTTGGTCCAACGTCCCGCTCAACTTGCGCTGCTGGACGGATCCGGTGGAGGAATTCCGCACGAGCCGCGCTCATGATCAGATCGTGCGACTCCTGGAGGCCGCTTTGGCCCGCGGGAAGGAGGTGCCGATCAGCGTTGAGATGAATGCAATCGGCGAATCTCACCCAGTTGCAATACGGACCATGGCCACTTCTGCGCACCGGTGGCGCTCTGCCACATTCACGGTCGACTCCGGCATGCTGATAAACCTCTCGGCGGTGGCAGGGAACCTCCCACTTCTCGAGACTTTCAAGATGAACGTGCTGAACGAAAGTCCCGATATATTGGCTGATTTAGCCCGACTACTCTCCTCCGCGCCGCGGTTACACACCGTCGATTTCGGTGGGCCACTTTCTGTGGTGGCACACTGGCCAGTCGAGCAACTGCAATGTTGCACATTCAACGGCCTCGGACCTGAGGATCTTCAGTCATTGGTATCTTTCATGGGTCGCCTTCCAAAGAGCACCATGCTCTTCATTGAGCTGAATTTCGAGGCCATTCAGGCTTCGCCATTGGACCTCACCCCTGTCGTATCCCCCATCGAAGACTTCGGGATCAGCGCCATGGAGCACACGGGGCACCAGACCCATCATGTTCTCGGCCAAATATTTAAAGCTCTCACTCTCCCGAACATGCAGCGATTGTATCTCCACGGCGTCCCTAGGTTAGGGAAGCCCGTATATTGGCCGCGCGTGGAGGGAATGCGGTTTCTACATCGCTCTGAAAGTCGGAAGTCGCTGACTTCACTCACGCTCCACGACGTCGTTATCGCAGAGGTCGAACTCTTAGAATGCCTAGCGGAGCTGCCACAGCTCCTTTACCTATTCATCTCCGACCACCCTGCACAAGAGGCCCTGCCAGATAGCCCTCCACACCACCTCGTCACTGATTCCTTGCTGGAAAAACTCACTCCCCGTCGCGAATCATCCGCTACATGCCTCGTTCCCAATCTCATGATTGTGGACTTTAAAACATTGGGGATATTTAACCAGGAGGTTTTCCTCCAGTTCGCTCTGCAGCGGACAATGGGGCGGGCCGACACAGGTGGCACATTTGAATGCGCGCTGCTGTGGGTTCCACGGCGGGCGTGCCAATTGAGCCAACCCATCATGGCGATCCTGAGCCCGTGGATGGTAGCTGGAAGATTGATCCTTACGTCCAGAGAATACGATCCAAACGAGGACGACGACCACTAGATATATTCAATCGTCTTAACCCTAGAGTATCAAAATATGTAGTATGAACAGAGCATAAGCAACTTGAACCTGAACTTGAACATCTCCGCCTTGCCCGGCTTGGCCATGTTTGATACAGAAGCATCACTCCACTGCCCATCACAGCGCTTACCTCCACTCCACATCTTCCTCGCGCGATATGCACCGCCGGGCGCTCTCTTCGACGGGGTGCCGGCGGGGCACGCACTACGACACACTCGGCATTAGAAGGGAAGCTTCCGTGGACCAGATCAAGGTCTATATCTCCATATTCCATCGACCGAGGCTGAATCGTGCGTCTTTCGAATTATCTTACGCAGAGGCACTTTATCTTAGAGAAAACAACTCAGTTGAGCAAAGAGCATCATCCCGTCGATCCCGATGTACCTCATCCCAAAATGAAGCCCCAATTTCACGAGATCACTGAAGCGTATAATGTCCTTCGCGATCCTGTATCTCGGTTCGTTGGTTTCTATATATTATATGAGGTAGAGGAAGACTATTATTGTTCAAGTCGTGCGTATGACAATACGCTGCCCGCCCCGCAGGCCCCCGCAGCATCCACGCTTCAAGCCCGCCACCTCGCGGATACCGTAGCCCGCTTCCGCCGCGCTTCACGGCCGTAGGCTTCTTCCTCGGTATCTTCTTCCGCGTCACGGACACGTTATGCATCCCCTATGGAAACGCCGTTCCCGCGGAGAGCTCCCGCGCACACTCCCCTACACGGAGCCACCGACCGACACCACCGACATCCGGAGATACTGTACAAGCCCCCGGATCCCACCATGTAAGCTGCTGCATGGGCCTGCAGCAGGAAATGCGGCGAGAGCATAAAACGCGCATGTTCCTCGGGTTTGGGATGATCGTGACTGCGGGGTGGTATCTTAGCTGAATACACAGGCGCGTAAACATACTACGATATCGCATCGAGCTCGGAATTACTCCAGGACCGTTCATCATTCACGCCAACCATTTTGTGAAATCTGCACTGTTCTTCCCAGACGCGGGAGGGCGGACATTCGCTCCACGAATCAATCTCGGATGAAGTTGATTTCCTTCAGAACAATTTGAATCATTCTAATGGAGGGCGACCCAGCGGATGAGATAAAGATTCAAATAAATTACAATTCGTTACAATTCTAAGGCTGGAGCTAAGTAGTGCGAACGAAGCCAAGTTCGCTTGAGAGCTTCCAACACGTCGAGGATCAAGTCTATTGTGCCAAATACATTCACTGTAAGCCCATGAGAGAATATGAAACATTTAGGTTTTCAAGCCAAAGCGGCAGCAAGCAGGTCAGGGAATCTGGGCGAGCCGAAACCAGCTGAGACGTTGGTCAGTTAATGCCGCTGCAAAAGGCACCAAACACGGGGGGACTTACTCAGTGGATCCCACCCGACAGCTGCGTCGAAGGCAACCTGTTGATAACTTTAAGACGGCAGATCTTTTATCTGCCAACGACGAAGACTCACCGAAGATGCCGGACAGACGAACCCAGAGTTGTGCCCGCTGGTGATATCGTTGAAGGCGGCCGAGCCAGTAGAATAGATGAACGGGTTAAGGAACCCGAGGACGGGCTTGCCAGCCGCAACGAGCTGGTCGTTGATCAGAGCAATGATACCTGCAAACGTCGGCGAGGACGCGCTGGTGCCCCCAACCAAACCCGAGTCACCGTCTACGACGATTTCAAAGTTCCACCCCTGCAGCGCGACGTCGGGGTACCCGCGCCCACTCTTGTTGAACGTTCCGGCGAAACCGGACGGAATGGTTTCGATGAAGCCCGCGACGGCGGCGCTCTGGTAGGATGGCGTGGGGAAGTGATTGGAGAAACCGCCGCCGGTGAAGTTGATAGCGACTTCGGGTCCGAAGCCTATGGTGGATCCTACGGCAGTGACGAAAGGACACGATGCGGGGAAGACAGGCATGAAGACGTTGTTCTTGCATACACTGCTGTCGTCGTGGTTGCCTCTTACGCCGCCCTATGTTCAAACGAAGTCAGGATTACTTGCACTTTGAAACAGAGAGAGAGACGCACATCTCCCGACGCAGTGAGCACGGATATGCCCCGGGCGCCCAGTGCCATATAGCCGTTGCAAATTTTGCTGCAAAAAAGGGGGTACGTCAGTGTGATAATGTCGTTCCGAGAATGAAATGAGGACGGACGAGACTATGCTGGTTCCAAAAGAAGATTCGGTGGTCCCATACGAGGTGGTCATTACCGAAGGCGGATTCGCGACGCCGTCGAGGAACGTGGTCGTGTCCAACAACGATGTAGCAAAGCCGGAGGTGGTGCCTGACCCACCAACAGAAAGGAATGTGGTAGGAACCCCCGTTGCGATACCTGAGGAATGTGTCATAAAGCATGGCGTGAAAGCGGACAGCACACTTACCCACTGTGTATTGGATGTCGAGGTTAGCCTCGGTGCCGGCTTCGTCGGGGTCTTGTGGGTTTGTTCCTCCGTCCACGGTTGACAGGCTGAATGTCGTGTTTGATGGTATATCCGGCCGCAACAGCCCAAGGAACGTCTGAACATAATCCAATGAGAAGCCGTTCGACACAGCCGAATAAATCCCCAGACAGACCTTGAGATCGGAAGCCTCCGCATACTCTCCAACGTAGCCGGTAACGAGCAGGGTATTATTCAGCTGGGTGGCCGGCGTCGAGGGGATCCCGTAGATGTCTTGGAGGCAGCTCGGGGTCACGACTGCGGACGGGTCGCTGGCGTTGCACGATGCGGGTGTGTCCCGCCGGTCGAGGCTGAACCTTGTCGAAGGCAGCAAACGCGGGTTGGGATCGGTGAATTCGGTACTGGGGTGCACGGCATCGACGTGTCCCAGGAGCTCGGTCGGCAACGACACAGAGAGGGTCCGCGTGATTGTTCCATCCATAGCGGGGTGCGTGAACACTTGGAAATTTGCAGCGAAGAGCTTATTGGCCTGAGACACGGGGAGGGTGAGGGAGACCCAGTCGCCGTTGGGGGAGATAACGGTGGGTGTCAGGCCGTTGGCGGATGCGAACGAATTGAAGGCAGTGACGGTTTCTGCGGAGGGTTGGACGAAGGCTTTGACCTTGTACCAGTCAGTCAGTCGCGAACCATAGGAAGGAGATTGAGTATGGGAATGCGTACGTCGTCCTTCGACAACCACTGTCGAAACTCGGAGCTTCCAGGCGTTGTTACGGAGGCGAATTTGGCCTGTAGACCGGCGAGGTTGTTGGGCGCCAATGCAAAACGAAGCGTGAGCGAGTCACTCGCGGGTGCGGCGCCTTGGCTGACGAATCCATTCGGAGCGGCTGAACGACTCTCGATGACAACCAGGGCCGAGACTGCGCTAAGAGAAAGGATGGCGAGGAATGCTCGTAACGCCATGATCATCGCGACGCAGAGGCAGAGGGAGGGATGGGACGAGTGGATTGTGAGCACTGTGTCCGCTTCTGATTTTAAAGCCCATCGACATAGTTACGAGGTGTGGTTGGATCAGGAAGCGCGGCCGCCAAGAGTTGGATCAGCGCATGGAGGATGGGATGCTGTGTTATGTTAGCGGGGCTTATCAGGATGGAAATTCTCACTTCGGCAGACATTGTCCGTTTCGCATGAGGGCAATGTTGCTAATGTTGCTGAAGTTGAAACTCAGAAATTTCAGAGAGCTTCCCCCGGCGCGTCGAAGCATGAGCAGGCGAGTGATGATACAGTAGCTGTGCGTGAAGATGATCAGTACAAGCCAGCCTCGCAGTCTCCCGGGGTGAGCTACTCCGATATAGCGGGGGCAGCAGATGGTGGTTGCTAGCAAAGACACGAACTCAGCGTATCTGGATCTACGCCGGAAGAACTTCAAGGATGAGATCGATGAGAACGTGTTGGATAGCAGGGACCGATGGAAGCTGGCAGGCGAAAACTGACCGTAAAATCTTGACGAAACACAAAAGAAAGAAGCGGAATCCGAAGGCTGAATGAGGGAGCGCAAAAGGAAGATCAACTGAAGTTACGTCACGTCATCCGACTATATCTCGCGTCATCCGGCAATCAGATGCAGATCCTGTACGTCGTGTGCTGCTCGCGTGCGTCTCGCGTGTCCGCTAATGCTGTGTCACATGTGAATCGAGAGATATATTCAAGGTTCTGAGGCTGGTTTTCCACCTCAATTTTGTCCGGCCAGTTCCTAGGTTTGGGCAACCCAAACTGTTAAAATTTTGTCGGGCCGAAGGTAAAAACGGGGGATTTAATCGCTGTGTATCGGAGTGCAATTGCCGGGTGAAGAGCACGACTCGGCACACCGGCCAATTCATTGACGGAAGGCTGAAAACGGGTGCCGTTCCAACAATGCCGAATATTGTTGTTGGGCTGAAATGATGGCCGAACGTCGTTGTTTCGAACTTCCAGGGTCATAGACATATTGAACACGACACCGGACGATACAGTTGGATCTCACACTGGGTCGAACGAGTGGGCCCGGAGGTCGGTTTCTAGTCTGTTTGTCTACCTCATCGAGCAAAAGAAACTGAAATGAAGCCAAAATGAAGCACAGAGTGTATCTTCGAGAGGCCTGCCCGAACGAAACGAATGAGAGAGATGTACCGGTTACGAGCTGTGAGGCATGCGAGTGGGCGCGCATCTGATCAATCGATTAGTACGGCGCGGGAGAACAGAAAGGAGGGGAATCAAGCCATGATGTCAAGCTTGAATAAACTGGAAGCCTGGCAGTGACTGAAAATTGCAAATCAGTCTCAAACCATTGAAAGTGTTCTTTTTTCCTCCCCCGACATTTTATGACTGTGTCCAACTGACTTACATCGAGCTTTTCCAATTTCTTTCCGAGTTCGGCGCGGTGTGACACGAAACACGTGATCGTGACAAATCGTATCGGCGTCTTCGAAGTCCCTCTTGTTTCGTACCACCATGGCCTCCGACACGGCTCCTTCTTCTGCCTCTATCCTTGCGCCTCCGGTCATGAATACTATCCCTCCTTCATCCCTCCACTATTCCAGCCGTAACCCAGTGAAAATGCGATGATTCCTTTCCCAACGAAACTAGCGAGAAGAAGCGCCGGGAGCCTTTCCCAGAGTGCATGCCTGTCATTCAATGCTGTCGTTAATGCATCGAAAGTGCTGCAAGTCACTTTTTACATGCATATATCCACCTTTTCGCACTTCCTAATCCCTGGGATTTCCCACCCAGTGGCTTTGTGCTGTCGCGTCATCGACGCGTCGCAGAAGAGCCTTCTTTCCGCTCATCCTAGATGTCAATGAAGCGAGGCATGCACGCGATATCATGGTCGGAAATTGTCTGTCTTTCTCGCGAGAGAAGGGTACTGATATCTTTTTCTCTATTTTCTTCTGGAAGCACTCCGACGTGCTGCGTACCCCATCGCAGTCGTATATGATGGTGTCTTCGGCATTGATGGACGATACCCTCGACGTCCTGCACTCCATTTCCTCACGCAAGTACCGGCGCCGGCGTCGAACGCGAGATCAATGGCAAGTCCAGTGTTCGCCCGTCTATCATCCTTTTGTCCAGGTATGCGTCTTCGTATTTGTGACACTTCTGGATGATGTCCGCTCGCTCCTTGACCTCGACTGGTGGTGAACGGAGGAAACTCTCGCATGATACCAAGGTGCGAACTCTTCTCCATGTCGAGTTGATAATAGATTTACGATAGGCCGTTATGCAGAGCCTTCCTTTACAGAAGTGTTGGACGCGATGCTCGTCCGGCGCACATTAATGACGGTTGTGACGAAGGCCCAATCCACGACAATTGGTTCAGTTCTTCTCATCGACCACTCGATAGCAAGCCAGGGGATCCCTGGAGCTGACGACAAGACGAGTACGTTCTATATCTCTTTTGTGTTCTCTTGTCTGAATATTTTCTGTTTACTCTCTACTGCCTAGATCTCATCGGGTGTGGATATGTACATTGCCCGCTTTTGCATTGCTGACACTTCTCTCACCTACAGAACTTCGCTCTTCTCGTACTCAAATCAATGTCTACTTATGCTCTTTGCGACCAGTGCACTTCACGATACGATCTCGTGCTTTGTTTATTCAAATCTAATTTGCTGTGTGGCCGGCAGGTCTCTTTCCTCTCTTCGCATCATGGTACGCCGCTGTCTTTGTTTCTTTTCTGCGTCTGACGGCTGTTTTTGCAGACCCTTGAAAATTAAAATGATAAACGGCGCGCATTGATGCCAGCTCGATTTATTTTATTCCTATTTCGTCGCTGACATATTCATTTGGATCTGTAGCCGTACTCGCAACGCTCAAGTGAGTTCTTCTCTTGATATTTTCTTCTTCAGCGGACATCTTACCAGGGCACTTAGTCAGCAGCTTGAAAATAAACGCGGCCATGCGAGGCGTGACGAGTTACCGTGACACTTACAGCTATGGCATCCACAGCGGGCAGCACGTCTGTGGACGTGCTTTCGACTGTGTTCGCGGGGCTGAAGAACAAGAACGCAGAAATCCGACTGCAAAGCGCGGTCGAGCTGCGGCGGTATGTGGCCCGGAGCGTCGGGGACGTGGGTGGGGAGGACGACAACATCAGCCGACGTCTCTTCGAGCTCATCCTGAGCCAAAACAGCACAGACAACATCGGGGGCCTCGTCGCCATCGACCACCTCATCGACTCCGATGGCCAGGTCTCCATCGACTCCTCCAACAACCTCTTCCGCTTCTACAACTACGTCAAGCACCTCCTTCCCAATCCCGACCCAGGCCTGATCCTGGCCGCGAGCAAGACTTTAGGACACATCCTCGCCGTCGGCGGGCCCTCGTTCGGGGAGAGCTTCATGGAGCCGCAGGTCCAGGCCGCGGCGGCACTTGCGACGGCGTCCCACAGCGGCGGAGACAAGCACGACTCGCTGGGCATGGCGCGCTACGCCGGGACGCTCATCCTGAAGGAGCTCGCGCTCAACATGCCCGCGCAGTTCATCGCGCATCTCCCGGCCGTGCTCGACTCGGCGGTCCTGGCGCCGCTGCGGGACCCGCGGCTCGTGGTGCGGGAGGCCGCGGCGGAGCTGCTGGCTGCGTGTCTTGAGATTGGCGCGCAGAGGGAGCGGAGCGTGCAGGGCGGCGGGGCGGGCGCGTCGCAGGGCGGGGCGTCGTCTACCGCCTCGGGGCCGCCGTATCTCGCAAAGATCCTGCAGGACGCGCAGGCGGGGCTCAAGTACAACCAGCCGGAGGTCATACACGGCAGTCTGCTCACGTATCGCGAGCTGCTTTTGCATGCGCCGGGGGTGCGTTGCCTGCTCTTCCTTCCTTTCTCCTTATTGAATCTCATGTAGTTCATGCGCGACACATTTTCCGAAACCGCCGAAGCCATCCTCGCGTTCCGCGCGAACCGCGACCCCGCCGTGCGCCGCATGGTCATCACCATGATCCCCACTCTCGCGAGCTACAACACCGGCGCCTTCAAGGAGCTCGTCCTCCACAAGGCCATGGCGCACCTCCTCTCCCAGCTCGAGAAGCCGCCCTCTAGCTCGAGCTCCTCGTCCTCGTACTCCAGCGCTTCGTATGTCTCGTCTCCCCTTCATTTTCTCTCTTTTCTTATCCGCTGCGTCGCAGCGCATACACCATTTCCTCCGAACGCGACTACGCCCTCATCGCCATCGGGCACACCGCCACCGCCGTCGGCGCCGACATGAAGCCCTTCCTCGAGACCGTCATGGCGCACATCAAGACCCGCCTCAAGGACAACGCCATGGCGCACGGCCGCACCCCGCCGCCCGACGCGCTCCTCGCCGCCCTCGGCCTCCTTGCCACGGCTGTGGGCCCGACGCTCACGATATTGTTGCACGATCATTTGCATTTGTTGTTTGGTGCGTTCTTTGACGAGTTCGATTCGATGTTGATTTGCTTATTTATGTGGACACGAATAGCCGCGGGGTTGAGCGAAGGCCTCCGCGCTTGTCTGACCGCCGTCGCGCGTGCGATCCCGCCGTTGTTGGGCGTCGTGCAGGGTGCGTTCTGTTCCGCTTCCCCTCCTCTATACACCCACTGTGTGTTTGTTTCGCTGATACACACCTATGCAACACAGACCGCCTCCTCGACCTGCTCGCGCACACCCTCTCGGGAACGACATATACAAGGCTCGGGGCCCCGCCGTTGGTTTCGGTTCAGAGGTGAGTTTGGTTCTATTTTTTCATCTTTGTTTTTAGTCGAGCTACGCGTTCGTTGGGCTCTTGGTGTGGGGTGCCCAGTCTCGTCTCGCGACCTATACTCTACTCTACCATCTAAACCACACACTAACGCAACCCACGCAGCTCCGCCCCCACCAACACTACCTCCTCCTCCTCCTTATCCTCCTCCGGTGCGACAGCCGTGAACCAGGGGTACGGCTACGGCGGCAGCGGCGCGGGCGGCGCTCAAACGAAGGAGCAGCTCACGCTGGCGCTCAATACGCTTGCGACGTTTGATTTTAGCGGTAAGTGTTTTTCTTTTTGGGGTGGATTGTGGTGTGCTGATGGATGATTGTGTTTATATTTATATTCGTGCTTGGATTTGGATTTGGACTTGGACTTGGACTCGTGTGGTCGTTCTTGGACTCGTACTCATACCCATACTTATACTCGCGCCCGTACTCGTACTCGTACTCAACCCATACTCATACTCAACTCATGTTCATACTCATGCATACCCTCATACCATACTGATACTCGTACTCCTACCGATCCATACTCGTACTCCTACCCATACTGATACCCATACCCGTACCTACTCACACTAACACGACCCCCACAGGCCACACCCTCACCGAATTCGTGCAGACCAACGCCCTGCCCTACCTCGAGGACGACGCGCCAGAAGTCCGCCGCGCCGCCGCGCTCGCGTGTTGCCGCCTCTTCGGGGGCGCGCCGGCGGCGGGGTACGCGCAGATGCAGCTCTACGGGCACGGGTATCCGTATGGCTATGGGTATGGGGCAGAGGGCGGGGACGGCGCGCTGGGGATCGGCGGCGGCGCTGGGGGTGCGGGGAAGGACGGGTACGGGCATGGGTATATGTTCGGCGGGAGTGGTGGCGGCGCGAATGGGATCGGGGGGATGCCGTTCGGGATGAGTTTGAGTTTGAGCGGAGGCGCGGGAGGCGGTGTGGGCGGGGGTATGGGCGGCGGCGGCGGGGGTGCGGCGAATGGGGTGGGGTACCAGACGAGCGGGCACGCGGTAGATGTTGTGAGCGATGTGTTGGGCAAGCTGTTGACGGTGGGGATTGCGGATCCGGGTGAGTTTTCGTCCCAAAGGAATGGGTTGTTGACTGACATCGCCGTTGCAGATCCGACGATCAGGAACATTGTGCTGGGCTCGCTGAACGACCAGTTTGACCGGCACCTGTCGCAAGCGGAGAATGTGAGGAGTCTGTTCATCGCGCTCAATGATGAGGTGTTTGAGAATCGCGTTACGGCGGCGAGTCTGATTGGGGTGCGTGTTCCCTTTACTGTTGTATTGAGACAGAGGTAACGAGTTCGGTGCAGCGCATGGCGAGGCATAATCCCGCGTATGTGATGCCATCTCTCCGCAAGACGCTCATCCAGCTCCTCACGGAGCTCGAATACTCCACTGTCGCGTGCGTCTTCCTTCCTCCACTCCGAACAGAACGAGGGAAACTAACACAAAAACGCAGGCAAAACCGCGAAGAGTCAACCCGCCTGCTCACCATCCTCGTCTTCAACACACAGCGCCTCATCAAGCCCTACGCGCTCCCCATGTTCGCCGTCCTGCTCCAAAAAGCAAAAGCCGCGGGCCCAGCGGGCGTCTCCGCCGCGATGCTCACGTGTCTCGGCGCGCTCGCGAGCGTCGGTGGCGAGGACGCGCGGGTGTACCTCCCCGAACTGATGCCAGCGCTCGTCGCGGGGCTCGCGGACCCGTCGCTCGCGAAGCGCGAAGCGGCGCTCGGCGCGCTAGGGCGCGTGTGCAGCGGCACGGGGTACGTTATCGCGCCGCTTGTGGACTACCCCGGGCTGCTGCCGCTCCTGGGGCGCATTCTGCGGCAAGACGCAGGCCCGGGAGGCGGCGGCGGCGGCGGTGGGGGCGGTGGGGGCGGCAGCGGGGGCGGGGGAGGGGGAGATGCGGTAAAGAAGGAGGTGGTGAAGGTGTTGGGGATTTTGGGGGCCATGGATCCGTATCGGAGGAAGACGGGCGGGGAGGACGAGAGCGGGGGGAGCGAGACGGCGGTGGTGGCGATTAATCGGGTGCCGTTGACGTCGTCGGCGATGATATCGAGCACGGGGACGTCGCCGGATGATTACTTCCAGACGGTGGTCGTGTCGGCGCTGTTGCGTGTGCTCAAGGACCCGGCCTCGAGCGGACATCATCATTCCGTTATTGAGGCGGTGATGTCGATTTTCAAGACGCAGGGCTTGAAGTGTGTGGGGAGCCTTCCTCAGGTACGTCGGTGCTATCTTTTTCGTTTCTTCTCGTGCGATTCAGTCTGTGTATTGTAGATTATGCCTGCATTCGCAGCCGTCACGCGTGCGTCCGTGCCTAGGATGCAAGAGTTTCACCTGCAGCAGCTCGCGATTCTCATCGGCATTATCAAACAGCACGTCCGGAACCACGCGGCGGAGGTGCTCGGGCTCGTCACGGAGCTATGGGACAGCACGACGTTGCAAACCCCGATCGTCGTGCTCATCGAGGCCGTCGGGAGGGCGCTCGCCGCGGAGATCAAGCCGTTCCTGCCGACGATCCTCCCGCTGCTTCTCAAGGTGTTCGCTGTCGAGGGCGAGCTGAGCGACAAGCGCATGGGGACGCAGATGAAGATCTTGGAGGCGTTCCAGACGTTTGGCGCCAATATCGAAGAATATCTGCACCTTGTTATTCCGATTATCGTGCGCACGGCGGAGTCGGCGTACGGGAGCGTTGCACTGAGGAAGGAGGCGATTTTCACTATCAATCGGCTGAGCAGAGTCGTCAACTTTTCGGACCATGCGTCGCGCATCGTGCATCCGCTAATGCGTATCTTGGAGCGCGGGGTGAATGAGCTCCGCGTGGCGGTGCTCGATACGCTGTGTTCGCTCATTGCACAGCTGGGCTCGGATTTTGTGATTTTTGTGCCGACTATTAACAAGGTTCGTTATTTTTTGCTGTGTGGGAAAGTATAGGCTCACATTATTGTGCAGTGTCTTATGCGGCATCCGATCGCCCATCCGGAGTATGACCGTGCCGTTGCTGCACTGCTGAATGGCGAGCGGCCCATGCACGAGATGAATCCATTTACGTGAGTGTTTGTTCGTCACAATAGTTGAGACCTGGCTGCTGACACGCGCGGCAGCCTCAAAGACACCAGAGTTGCAGAGTTTGCGCCTATGGAGGCGGCGAAACTCACCGTCAACCAGATCCATCTCAAACAGGCATCAGACACGGCACAAATCAACGCGAGGCAGGACTGGATCGACTGGATACATCGGCTCGGTGTCGAGTTTATCAAGGAGTCGCCTTCGCATGCGCTGCGTGCGTGCATGAGCCTTGTCGAGACGCAGTCGCCCTTGGCCAGGGAGCTCTTCAACCCCGCGTTCCTCTCGTGCTGGGGTGAGCTGTACGAGCAGTTTCAGGTACGTCGTGGAATGCAACCTTTTTCGGTCGGCTTTTCACATATATCTCAGGACCATCTCGTGCGCTCCATCGAAATCGCGCTTACGTCGCCCATTACACCGTCGGAGGTCATCCGCCGTCTGCTAGACCTATGCGAGTACATGGAGCACGAAGAAAAACCGCTCCCGATCGACCACAGCATGCTTGGCGAGTACTCGATGAAGTTCCTCGCCTACGCCAAGGCCCTGCACTACAAGGAACTCGAATTCTTCAGCAACTCGTCCCCTGCGATTCTCGAGTCGCTCATTTCGATCAACACGCGCCTGCAGCAGCATGACGCCGCATGGGGCGCACTACTCCTCGCTCGCGAGCAGTACGACGTTACCAGCACGGAGGAGTGGTACGAGCGGCTCGGGCGGTGGCAGGAAGCGCTCGTAGTGTACGACGAGAAGACAGAGCTTGATCCAAACAATGCGGACCTTCAGATCGGGCGTATGCGTTGCCTACATGCGCTCGGTGAATGGGAGCTGCTCGCGTCGGAGGTGGATGAACGCTGGCCGCATGCGAATCACGAGGATAAGCGGGCTATTGCCCCTATGGCGGCAGCGGCGGCGTGGTCGCTGAGTGAATGGGACTCGATGGACAATTACATTGCGACGATGCGCTCGGACTCCCCCGATCGGTTCTTCTACAGGGCTATCCTTTCTGTGCATCATAACCAGTTCCCGAAGGCGCTGACGCACATCTCGAAGGCGCGAGAGCTGCTGCACCCTGAGCTCACGGGCTTTGGAGGTCCAGGATACGCTCGCTCTTATGGGTACGTTTCCATCTCGCTTCATCATATATTGGCTTACGCCGATTAGTGTCATTGTTCGTGCTCAAATGCTGTCCGAGCTGGAGGAAGTCATCCAGTACAAGCAATACGCTGATCAACCTGAGAGACAACAGATGATGCGAAATACCTGGATGAAACGGTATGTAGCTCCGATTAAGCTTAATGCGGGCTAACATATGCGACCAGGCTTCAAGGCTGCCAGCCGGAGGTCGAAGTTTGGCAGCGAATCCTGCAAGTCCGGACGCTGATCATCAACCCCGAAGACGATCCCATACCATTCATAAAATTCGCAAATTTGTGTCGCAAGTCGGATCGCATGGGTTTGGCGGAGAAGACAATCAACTCACTTCTTACGCCTGATAGAGTTTGTAACGACGTTTCCACTCGCAAGTTGTCCCTCACACGCGTTTTTAGCTCCAACATCTACGGGAGCATCACCATACAAAGGCCCCGCCGAACGTCGTCTATGCACAACTCAAGTTTATGTGGGCTCAAGGCGCGCGGGAAGGCAGTCTCGCTGAGCTGCGTCAATTCACTGTTAGCCTCGCAAAGGACCTGCAGGCGGAGTCCAGCGACCACGCCCGGCGAGCGGGGCTTCCCAAGCAGCGACTCAACGAACTCTCGAAATTGCTGGCTCGGTGCTATTTCAAGCAGGGCGAGTGGCAAGTGGCACTCGACGAGAACTGGTACCGGGTATGTGATTGTTCTGTCCGTATTATCACGTTCTAACTGCTTCGAAGGACGACAGCGGGCTCAAAGATGTTCTCCAATCGTACTTGTTGGCCACGAGGTTCGATGAAAGTTGGTACAAGGCATGGCATACTTGGGCCATGGCCAACTTTGACGTCGTCAGTCAAATTGACACCCAATCGGAGGGTCCCGTTCGAGATATATCTGGCGAACGACTTGCCTCTCATGTCGTTCAATCGATTGAGGGTTCGAGCCATCGCTTTTCTACTGTGACATCATTTGACCTTCTCTGAATAGGCTTCTTCCGTTCCATCAACCTCCGGAACGAGGATGCACTTCAAGATACTCTTCGTTTACTGACGCTGTGGTTCAAATACGGAGCGCACGAAGAGATATCCCATGCAATCGCTTCGGGTTTCTCCATGGTCAAGATCGATACATGGTTGCCAGTTATTCCACAAGTGAGAGTTTTTCTTTTGATAATTCTCTGTACTTGACGAGAAGCTAGATCATCGCACGTATCCAAACCCCTCACGCAAGCATCCGCCGGAACATCAACAACCTGCTAACCGAGATCGGCAAAACCCACCCGCAGGCGTTGATCTACCCGCTTACAGTTGCTTCAAAATCGCCCAGCGAATCTCGTACAAACGCCGCGCTCGCCATTATGGACCGAATGCGGGAGCACAGTTCAAAGATCGTAGAGCAGGTTCGCCACTTGTTTCCTTTACATACGACGTTTACTTAATTAACTTTCACCGTCAGGCGCGTATCGTCAGTCGAGAACTAATTCGAGTCGCTATCCTATGGCACGAGATGTGGCACGAGGGCTTGGAGGAAGCGTCACGACTGTACTATACAGTTCGCGATCCCGCAGGTATGCTTGCTGTGTTGGAACCTCTCCACGAAATGCTTGAGGCGGTAAGGAAGAAGGTTTCCCAATATCTCCGCAGACTGATCCCAGCCTTATAGGGCCCACAAACCGTACGAGAAACGTCTTTCAATCAAGTGTTTGGCACAGAGTTGCGCCATGCTCGTGAAGCCTGCAGAAGATACCGACAGTTTGGGGAAATGCGCGAACTGGATAACGCATGGGGTATTTACTTCGCGGTACGGCATTATCTGATACTGACTGTGACATTATACCGACTCCGATGAATGCCAGGTATTCCAAAGGATCGAAAAGCAGTTACCACAACTCACGGCGCTGGATCTGCAATACGTCTCACCAGAATTGCTGAACGTCCGCAATCTTGACCTCGCAGTTCCGGGTAATGATCCTTCGGTCGTCGTTTTGTTTATTCTAACGTTATGCAGGCACATACCAAAGCGGCCGAGAGGTCATCTACATCGCCAACTTCGCACCTCGGTTAACGGTTATTTCATCCAAGCAACGTCCGCGTCGTATGGCTTTGAAAGGTAGTGACGGAAGGGACTATCAGTACCTCCTGAAAGGTAATGCTGTCTGTAATAATTTGGGGATCGTCATTGAACGCACTCCAGGCCACGAGGATCTCCGTCAGGATGAACGTGTGATGCAGCTTTTCAGCTTGGTCAATACCCTTCTCTCCGTCGACACGAACAGTTTCAAACGTCAATTGCACATCCAACGATACCCTGTGATCCCTCTGGCACCGAACGTCGGTCTAATCGGTATGGTCCAGGAGACTGATACGTTGCACGAGCTAGTCAGAGACTATCGGCACTCTATCAAGCTGCTTTTGAATATCGAGTATCGTCTCATGCTCCAGGTAAGCCTTGCTGCCTGATCACTGCCGACTGCACAGACTAATGACTTTCCAGATGGCGCCCGACTACGAGAACCTCCCTTTGTTGCAGAAGATCGAAGTCTTCGAATATGCGATGGAGAACACGTCAGGCCAGGATCTGTACAAAATTCTGTGGCTCAGGAGCACAAACTCAGAGCATTGGCTCGAACGCCGGGCTTCGTACACTCGGTCACTTGCGGTCAACAGCATGGTCGGCCATATTCTCGGCCTCGGTGATCGACACCCGTCGAATATCATGCTTGAGCGTAAAACGGGCAAGGTCGTGCACATCGACTTCGGTGACTGTTTCGAGGTGGCGATGCACCGCGACAAGTTTCCGGAGAAGGTGCCGTTTAGATTGACGCGGATGCTAACCCACGCGATGGAGGTATGCCAATGCGAATACGTCGTTTCGTTGCTGCCGCTGATCCTGCTTTTGTTTTCAGGTGAGCGGTATCGAGGGCTCCTTCCGAAAAACTTGTGAAATCTCGATGCAAGTCCTCCGAGACAATAAGGAGTCGTTGATGGCCGTTCTCGAGGCCTTCGTGTACGATCCCCTTATCAACTGGCGGTTGATGCAGGCAGAAGTCGACGTCCCGCCGGATGAAGGTCCGTGCCAGTTCCTTCAGACGCCGTGAAGTTCTCATCCACGATATTCAAATCAGACTCCGCTGCTGATCGTCCCGCGGAATTTGCGTGGGTTGCAGCCCGTTTGACACGGCCACTACGGGCAAACGAGAACGATATCTTCAACGGTATGTACATATACAAGAATATCGTGACCCTCCTCACGGCCTCCGTAGAAGCAGGTGGGGAAACTGGCGTTCAAGAGGTCCGCAATCAACAGGCCCTGCTCGTTTACAATCGTGTACAACACAAGCTTACCGGTGAGTGAGAAGGAGCCATTTGTGTTTATTTCTTGATATGTTTGCTTTGTAGGTCGTGACTTCAACCTGGACATTGCATTATCCGTGGAGGATCAGGTTGACAAACTGATCCACCAGGCGACGGCGTTGGAAAATCTCTGCCAGTGTTTTGCCGGCTGGTTGGTTCCTTCAACCCCGATAGTTTTACTGTGCTGATTGTGTCTCAGGTGTGCATTCTGGTAGCTGCGGCACAACTTCTGGAATTCGTATTGTAAATTACATGCACTGGAAAACTAGACATTACGTTCTCGGATTGATTCAAGGTCCTCCTCAATTCCTCCTCCAACTAACCCACATTCGTCAATGCACCGAACGAGAACAATAGTTGGCGTTTGGGGGGTAGGTAGGATCCATTAGGCACGGAAGTGTGAAAGTCGTTTGTTATTGCCAAGACCAATGGCAAGATCACTCGATCGTATCTTCAGTTTCAGGATCGCGCTAAACCAGGTTCGAACCAATCCATTGCCGTTGTGGTTGAAATTTCGTGAAAATGTCGGTTCGGAGCCGTAGTTGCTTCAAGAATCCATCAATTGACACACCGTGATGTGATGAATCGAGTCATCGTATCATAACGTCCACAAGGAATGGCGTCGGTCTCAGACCTCCCGCAAGAACTGGTGGACAAGATTATCAGCGAATTTGAAGACGATGAGGCTAATCTGCGTGTATGCGCACTGATTTCCCGGGTCTTTGTACCCTGTAGCCAGCATCACCTGTTTTCCTCTGTGCGCCTCACAAGAAGCAATCTCTATGCCTTCCGGACCCTAGTAGAATCATCTCCCGCCATTGCGGCGTACGTGCGCCGCGTAGACCTCCCAATGATGCCCAGCTTTAGGTCGCCCATGGCAGCGATTCTCCCACCAGCGACTCTGGCCTGCTTGCCTAACATAACCCATCTCTACACTCGCAGCGACGCTTTCGACTTCCGCCACCTCTCGCCCACCAATGAATTTCTTCTCGCGGACACCCTGCGCCGTCTCACCACAATCGAAATCATCCTCGACCGCCTCTGGCCCCTTCCCGCTTGGGCCTCACTCCTCAACGGCTGTTCCTCACTCACCACACTCGTTGTCAACGCCGACGCCTGGGACACATGGATGGATGCTGACGTAGTATTTCCCATGCCTGCGCCCCCAGTGTCCGGGACTCTCCGCCTCCACACTCTGCGTGTCTCGGGCGACAGCACGATTGTCGTACCGCTCACCGAGTGGCTCGTTCCGCAGGACGCGCTGACGGCGCTGCACACTCTCGGGCTCAACATTACCTACAGCGCGTACGATGGCGACTTCACCGCGTCGGACGTCCGCGTGCCGCTCGTGCTTGCGGCTGCGTCGTCCCTGTGCGAGCTGACGCTGAATCTGAATCCGAGTGCGTCTCGCCCTTCTCCTCCCGACTCTCTGCAATTCCTTACTAACCAGCCCTCAGCGCTATCTCTCGCACCATTCGCTACACACTCCGCCCCCCTCACAATCGCATCGCTTCCCCGTCTCCGCTCACTGCACCTCCACGACGACACCGCCAACGCCAACCTAGAAACCTCCCTGGCATGGCTTGCCGCGTTCCTCACATGCCCTTCCTTGTCTGATTCCGCCTGCCCTCAAGGGTCGATGTTTACTGCGAGTCTGCTCGAAAAGCTCTCCTTCGACCACCACATGTTCAGCGCAGAGCTCCTTGCCGTACCGACCGCGGTGTGGTGCGCCATTGAGGATGCGTTGCTCGGGGATGGCGCCGTAGAGAGTGTTATTGTCAACGCAGCACCACACCCCCACCTCCGCGTTGTCGCCGTCAGCGATTTTAAAAGCTTCGGCATCCCATTCGCGCGTTTTGCCAAAACTGTGCGCGAGCGGCTGCCCAGGCTGCAGGGGAGAGGTATGTTGGAGCTGGGTTGCGTGTTGAAGTTGCGGTACTCTACTCCAATGTTGAACGGAAACTGAACCGCTATTTATCCCTTGTTTATTTTTGCATCTTCGTCTCTTCAAGTTTGATTCAACGTTCGACGAACAAACGAAGTTTACTTCCCCATTCTCAGCAATGCTAAGTCGCCAGAAGCGAAACTGGATGGGAAAGAAAATACTCGGTAATACACAGCGTGCATCTACCAAACCGCATCAACAATCTATCAATTGCAAATTGCATGCTTCCTTGCAAACTGCGAGCAGTCATGGATCTGATGCCGGGTGTTTTGTTGAAATCCATTGCTTCTTGGACCGCAGGCGCTGTTTCAGCGAGAGATTGGGGAGCACTACTTGACTAATGACGGTAGATCTATGAAAAGGAAGAGATTTGTGGTTGCAGCTTTTGGAGCCAAAGTCGGAAGGCCGGCATAGAGACGAAAGATGCATTTGTTCGCGGATCCGTCTCATTCTGCGGTTGGAGTTCAAGATGTTGCAGGCTTGGTAGCAATTACTCTCTTCATGAAAATTATGCACCGTCTGAAGCTTTCAAGTTCCGACAACTCTGTGAGGTCCCGATAATTCTACTTAGCTGAGGGAAGGACCCGCGGTAGTCGTCAAGAAACCAAGTATGTATTTCACACGAAGCTGAGTGGGTGAGGTGTTGGATTCAAGAAAACTTAGGAAACTACCTACTCACTGTCTACTTGTATAGTACTCTACCATTACTATGCTTATTCTACTTGTACAAACGGAACGCTTGAAACTGAACAACGGCCGTAGTTCCGCAGGGAAGCCGCATCGATCCGGAGTGATCGCAGGGATGACGCAGTGATCGCAGTCCGGAAATCTCCGGAGCCGTGCAGCCGCGCTTATCCCCTACAAACTCCGCCCTGGTCCGAACTCGGAACCATCTGCCGAAGCTGCGCCGACTCCTTTATTTCAGTTGAACTTCACCATTCGACTCCCCTTGATTTCAGGTCCATTACAGATGTTGTCAGAGGCATCTTCGTAGCAAGCTGAATCTGCGGATTTAAATTTTTATTCCCAGTTTGCGGGTCTTGACCTGGTACTACTCCAGAAAATGTGCAAGTTTTCGGGCGCCTAAAAACGATCCGAAACCTGCCAAACTCGTATAGCTAAGTACTAGTAAATACGGTTCCTCGCTTAGATCCTCATTCATTACATTTTGTCTCAACCTTCGTCATCATTTGTAACCGTCTACCGCTTGTTGTCGATCTCAAGTGATTAATCACACAGCTGCACACCTTTTTTTGTTATCGAGTCGTTCATAAATGAAATCCGTCAATCAGATATATATTTGTAGTGGCGATGGGTCAACACTGTAGCGCGTTGATTCCCCAAAAGGAAAACCCAACTTCGCATTCTTTCAATCTATCCCTGGAATTCCAACCTGAAGATACCTTTTGGCCCAAATTTTGGGCCCCAAGGTTGGTTCATCTACCTCAAGTCGGCGATTTTTCACCATCCGCGCCTCTGATCAGACCGCCCATTTTGTCCGAACTGAACCTAAACTCGAAAAGTGCGTGCGAACCAAGATCTGCCTTTAAAGTACATATTAACTGATCGGATCATTACTATAGTATCTTGTTACTTAGGCGACCGCTGAAAGCCGACGCGCCAGAATTTGCGCTCTCACGGAACCCTGTGTCTTCATGCTCCACACTCGGAGTCCTTCGGGCGTCCTCGAGGACACATCGCCGATTAAGGCACTTGAATCACTCTTAAAGCACCTTCCAACCTGGAATCTTTGCTCCATACCTCGTTCCAAGTTGGCGCGCGTGCAGCTGGCGTACAGTGGTCCATACAACCATAGTTTGTTTTCATCGAACGGCCTGGCACAGGCCGACTGAGGCCGACATACTGCCGACGTCGCTCGCTTAGGAGATTGTCGAAACCAGGTTACCAGGAACATGATCGCTCTTGTCCCGCGCACTCGACCCTGTACGAGTTCGACCAAGTATTCATCAATTTGGATTTTTCAATGTCCAAGAAGGCCAAAATTTTCTCTTCGAATTATGGCCATACTTGCAGACATCAACGAAACGTTGGAGATAGCACTCCGAGGTTCGGAACCATGGGACGCCGTTGGCTCGCCTCTCGGGAATTTGTCGATCATCTAAGTATGCATGTGATGATGAGTATCAGACTCACGCGAAACCTTGACTTTTAGGAGTTCGGGTGAAAGACCAGCCGCATAGCATGCGTCTGGCGAGTAATATAACTGTGGAAGATGCGTTAAAATTCCCCGCTTACGCGCTGACCCTCCGTATCCTTGAGACGACCCGCAATGGCCAATAGTCTGCAAATGGCCGCCTACCTGCGCGTTGCAGCGTATTCTATCGCATTATTCGAGTACGTCTGAATGAATCGCGTCCCGGATTGATATTCCAGCTAAAACACATCCACAGCTATTTACAAACGCTACCGGCGGAATATCGCCTGTACGCTAAACAGAAGGGTCCATTTAACCTGTCGTGCGTCCGCTAATATTCCGCCGCTTTTGTGGTAACTGAAATCTTGCTTCAAGCGTCGCATGCATTCTGTTCATCCTTGTACGCTACATTGGGCTGGCAACACTCATCATCTCCAATACTGGGTTCTTTTACCATGGTTTCACCCCAGCCATGTGTGCCCATTATTTCTGGCTCGTGCCCGTGTTTAAACGTGAGTATCTTGCGTCCTGCCAGGACGCCTTTTTCACCAGGATCTGCAGTCTTTCTGTACTCGTGCTCGCAAGCAATCCTGGCAATCCGGTGCGCCCTCTCTAAACGATCTGTTGACTCTGAGGGCTGATTACTGACGCGAGCAGAACATACGCCGTGTCGCGCAAATCGCCCTGGGTGTTACGAATCCTCATCACCCTTTTCGTTGTGTGTGCGGTGGTCAGTGTTTATAAGTGTCAATTTGAAATATTTTGATGCAAGGGATAATCAGCCCGAATTCATCTCGACTTTCTGGAGGCGTATTCGTAAGTGCCATACAGTTGGTGCCCATGCTGAGAATTTGATCCATCTCGCATTGTAGCTGCCCAGAATAACGTAGGTGCTATGATCCAACTATGAGACTGGTTGACAGAATAATTCCATTCTTCCAGGGAAGGTGAGCGTCTTACGTGGACCATTTGAGGACAAATCTCTAACTACATGGTAGTTGCACGTCGGGTAACCCTGCAGGAGTCCACATTGCCTCGCTCTATTATGTTGGGTGTCTGTGAGTCGAAACCATTCAAGAATCTGCGGTACCTGGAGCTAAAATATTCTAGCGTGTTCGACATCGTGACGATGGTCTTCACCTCCGCCTATCTGTGGAAGTTCTCGAGTAACAGCCGTTCGTCGTAAGTCCCTTGTTGTGTCCGATTCTGCCTGCACACACAACCATGCAGATTGAGCCAGTTAGCGAGGATGATGTTGCGAGACGGAATCATGTATTTCATTGCATTGAGTGGTACGTGCTGCTACCGGACTTTACATCGCCATCCATGTCCATTGCAATAGGGATGAACATTATCAACATCATCTTCTTCCAGAGCGCAGAAACTACGCTCCAGTCTTCCGCGTACGTCCTATTCAATTATTATGAATGGCCCCCACTCATGTTAAACTTAGGGTATCCCTCGGCGTTGCTACGACAATGATTTTCAGTGGGCGGTTCATTATCAACCTCTCCGGTGCGTGACTGCTCGCTCTCACAGGATCCCAACAGTGAACCATCATGCAGAACACGTCCGCGAGGGCCTCTCCGGCGATCGCTCGCACACCTCACGTACACCACAGAATAACGGAGCCACAGGTTTTCGAGCACAACACACGACCGAGCCTGACATAGTGGTGAAGGTGACGAAGAATGTGATCACTATGAACGACATGAATCACGAAGACGAAATTGAGTCGCGCACGAAAAGCGGTGGACCATGGGGCTCGGACATGGCATGAAAATCCAGCGTCAAGTTCAACTGAATCCGCTGGCGGCATATAATGCGTGGGTTAATTATGTTGCAAGTCACATTTGCAGGACAAAATTTTATCGTGAGAGGAATGAAATGTACAGTTTTGTATGGCCGGAGTTTCTGCTCAATACATGCAGTACATTCCTTTTATCATATCGCTGACTCGCCTTTGGCAATGGTTGTAAAATTGGGTATGACGTTCATCGAGGCCTCTATTCTCGCATAGAGGGGGGAAGATTCTAGTGGCGGTGCATGTACATCGGAGTAGTCCGCGTTCCTGAGCGGGGGAGTGCCGCGGGTCCGTCGAACGGGCGTTCCTGAGCAGCGAGCGCGACCGTGCGGCCGAGCAATGCCGAGCACAGTTACCGATCCCACGGTACAGCCGAGGCATGACGTAACTTCAAGTTGATCACCACTGGCAATTGATCGCTTTCTTTTCCGCTACCTAGAACCTTATTTTATTCACGTTTCTTTTATGTTGCGTCAACATTTCGCGGCCAGTTTCACCTACTCCAACTTCCCCTGTCCCTACTACTCCAGTCTCCACGCTCTCATCCTCGTCCGACAATCGCACGAACTATCTCTCAGAGTCTCTGTATCGCTGCTGACCGGGCTCCTGGGACACGTCGATGCCGTGCACCCTAGTACCGAGTTCACCGATCCCAACCCGCGTTTGCTGCCTTCGACAAGGTTCAGCCTCGACCGGCGGGACACACCCGCATCGTGCAACGCCAGCGACTCGTCCGCAGTCGTGACCCCGAGCTGCCTCCAAGACATCTACGGGATCCCCTCGACGCCGGCCACCCAGCTGAATAATACCCTGCTCGTTACCGGCTACGTTGGAGAGTATGCGGAGGCTTCCGATCTCAAGGTCTGTCTGGGGATTTATTCGGCTCTGTCGGACGGCCTCTAATTGGATTATTTTCAGACGTTCCTTGGGCTATTTCGGCCAGATATACCATCGAACACGACATTCAGCCTGTCGACCGTGGACGGAGGAACAAACCCACAAGACCCAGACGAAGCCGGCACCGAGGCTAACCTCGACATCCAATACACAGTGGGTAAGTGTGCTGTCCGCTTTCACGCCATGCTTTAGGACACATTCCTCAGGTATCGCAACGGGGGGTCCTACCACATTCCTTTCTGTCGGTGGGCCAGGCACCACCTCCGGCTTTGCCACATCCTTGCTGGACACGACCACATTCCTCGATGGCGTTGCGAATCCACCTTCGGTAATGACCACCTCGTATGGGACCACCGAATCTTCTTTTGGAACCAGCATCGTCGCGTCCGTATTCATTCTCGGGGCGACATCGTCGTACTGACTCATCCCCTTTTCTGCAGCAAACTCTGTAACGGCTACATGGCACTTGGCGCCCGGGGCATATCTGTTCTCACTGCGTCGGGAGATGTGCGCCTCTCTCTGTATTTCAAATCCCAAGTAATTCTGATTTCGTTTGTACATAGGGCGGCGTAAGAGGCAACCACGACGACAGCAGTGTATGCAAGAACAACGTCTTCATGTCGGTCTTCCCCGCATCGTGTTCTTTCGTCACTGCCGTAGGATCCACCATCGGCTTCGGCCCAGAAGTCGCTATCAACTTCACCGGCGGCGGTTTCTCCAATCTCTTCCCCACGCCATCGTACCGGACCGCCTCCGTCGCGGGCTTCCTAGACACCAAGCCGTCTGGTTTCGCCGGCACGTTCAACAAGACTGGGCGTGGGTATCCCGACGTCGTGCTGCAAGGGTGGAACTTCAGGATCGTCGTAGACGGCGACTCGGGCTTGGTTGGGGGCACGAACGCGTCCTCGCCGACGTTTGCCGGTATCATTGCTCTGATCAACGACTAGCTCGTTGCGGCAAGGAAGGCCCGTCCTCGGGTTCCTTAACCCGTTCATCTATTCCACTGGCTCGGCCGCCTTCAATGATATCACCATCGGGCACAACTCTCGGTTCGTCTGTCCGGCATCTTCGGTGAGTCTTCGTAGTGGGTTGGTACAGGATCTGCCATCTCAGAATTTTATCAACAGGTTGCCTTCGACGCAGCCGTCGGGTGGGATCCACTGAGTAAGTCCTCCGTGTTTGGCGCCTTTTCGCAGTGGCATAGACTGACCGATATCTTAGCTGGTTTCGGCTCGCCCAGATTTCCTGACCTGCTGCTACCGCTTTGGCTTGAAAACCTAAATCTTTCATATCTCTGAATGTATCTGGCACAACCGACTTCAGCTTCATTCTCGACCTGTTCGAAGCTCTCGGCGATCGTCCGCGCTCGCTCCAACTTTCGAATTGTAACGAATTGCAATTTATATCGTTATTTCATCCGGAAAATCAACGTCGTCCGGGTTTGATTCGTGGAGCGCATACCTCCCGAGTCTGGGGAGAACAACAGCGTAGATCTCACAAAATAGTTCGCGTGAAAGATGAACGGCCCTGGGGTAATTTAGTCATAGTCAAGCTCAATTGATCCATGGCATCTACGCGCCTGTGTATTCAGCTAAGGTACCAACCCGCAGTCACGATCATCCCAAACCCAAGAAACATGCTCGCCATCAACCGCTGACTGCGCGTTTTATGCTCCCGCAGCATTTCCTGCTGTACGGACCAGGCAGCGGCCTGCATGACGGGATCCGGGGGCTTGTATCTCTGACCCGGATGTCGGTGGTGTCGGTCGGTGGCTCCGGGTAGGGGAGTGTGCGCGGGGGCTCTCCGCGGGAACGGCGTTTCCAAAGGCGATGCATGACGCGTCCGTGACGCGGAAGAAGATACCGAGGAGGAAGCATGCGGCCGTGAAGCGCGGCGGAAGCGGGCTGCGGTATCCGCGAGGTGGCGGGCTTGAAGCGTGGATGCTGCGGGCGCCTGCGGGGCGGGCAGCGTATTGTCATACGCACGACTGGAACTATACTATTAATCTTCTTCTATCTCATATAATATATGGAAACCAACGAACCGAGATACAGGATCGCGAAGGACGTTGTATGCTTCAGTGATCTCGTGAAATTGGGGCTTCAATTTGGGATGAGGTACATCGGGATGATGCTCTTTGCTCAACTGAGTTATTTCCTATAAGATTAAGTGCCTCCGCGTAAGATAATTCCAACTCACCGCGAAAAAAGCAGTCTATTCGAAAGACGCACGATTCAGCCTCAATCGATGGAATATGGAGATGAGGACCTTGATCTGGTCCACGGAAGCTTCCCTTCTAATGCCGAGTGTGTCGTAGTGCGTGCCCCGCCGGCACCCCGTCGAAGAGAGCGCCCGGCGGTGCATATCGCGCGAGGAAGATGTGGAGTGGAGGGAAGCGCTGTGATGGAGTGATGGAGTGATGCTTCTGTATCAAACATGGCCAAGCCGGGCAAGGCGGAGATGTTCAAGTTGAAGTTGCCCATGAAGTTCATACTACATATTCCGATACTCTAGTGTTAAGGTATTTAGTCTTCGTCGTCATCGTTTAGATCGTATTCTCTAGACGTAAGGATCAATCTTCCCGCCACCATCCACGGGTTCAGGACGTTCATAAGAGGACCACTCAATTGTCGCACCTGCCCTGGAATCCACAGCAATGCGCATTCAAATGAGTCATCTGTCCCGGACAGCATGATTCGCTGGACAACGAACTCCTGAAAAACCGGCTCGGTAAACCTTCCCAACGTTTTAAAGTCCACAATCACGAGATTGGGAACAAGGCATGTAGCCGGTGATTCGGGGCGGGGAGTGAGCTTTGCCAGCAAGGAATCAGTGACGAGGTGGCGCGGAGGGCCGTCTGGTGGGGCCTCCTGTGTAGGGTGATCCGATACAAATAGGTATCGCAGTTGTGGCAGTTCCGCTAGGCATTTCAACAGTTCGCCTTCTGTGATAATAACATCATGGAGGGTGAGCGAATAAAGCGACTTCCGACTTTCAGAGCGGTGGAGGAGCCTCATTCCCTCCACGTGTGGCCAATATATTGGCTCCCCTGTCTTCGGGACGCCCTCGAGATGCAATCGCTGCATGTTCGGAAGAGTGAGAGCGTCGAATATCTGACCAAGAACGTGATGGGTCTGGTGTCCCGTGTGCTCCATGGAGCAGATCCGGAGGTCTTCAATGGGTGACACGACAGGGGTGAGTTCCAATGGAATAGCCTGAATGGCCTCGAAATCGAGCTCGATATGAAGTTGGCTGTGTTCGAATTGCAGACGATGCATGAAAGATATTAATGCGCGAAGATCTTCAGGTGCGAGGGCGTTGAATGTGCAACGTCGCAATTGTTCGAGTGGCCAATGTGCCACTACGGACAGTGGTCCACAGAACTGGACGGTGTGCAACCGCGGTGCATGGGTGAATAATTTGCCCAAATCATCCAAGGTGTCTGGACTTTCGTTCACGACGGACATCCTGAAGGACTCGAGAAGCGGAAGGTTTCCCGCCACTGCCGAGAGGTTTGCCAGCATGCCGGAATCGACGGTGAGTGTGGCATAGCGCCACCGGTGTGCAGAAGCGGCCAAGGACCGTAATGCAAGTGGGTGGGATGTGCCGATAGCACTAATATCCACGCTCATTGGCACCTCCTTCCCGCGGGCCAAAGCGAGCTCCAGGAGCTGCACGATCCGATCATGAGCGCGGCTCGCGCGTATTTCTTCCACCGGAGTCGTCCATAAACCCAGATCGAGCTCAATTTTGGACCAGAGCATCGGCGTGCCTAAGACGACCTGGCGCCAGTAGTTGCAGACTTGCGAGCAGACGACTAGGTCCCCGCCCGCGACGCGTCGGAGCTCCTGGTTGGCCTCGAGATCCCAGGACTCTGGAGGAACTTGGTCCTCCCTCCATATTTTGGGCTCCTTGGTGTACTTAAAGATTTCCGCAAGTACTTCCATCGGGAGATACCGGATGGGGGCTTCGACGATGCTGCTGCAGTGGTCAAGGAGGCCCTGGATTGCGTTCCGGTCAGCGAGGATTTTTGCGGATATAGCTTTGAGGTCCTCGAGTACTCTGTCGTGACGTGCAAGCTCTTCGTCGAATCTAGTGCGGACATCGGAGATATCCTGGTGGCACGCGACGTTGCTGCGTACAAATTTGAACAGTTCTGCTGAGCAAGCAGGAGATGGAAGGAGCGAGGAGCGTGTGAAGGTGCGATCGCAGGAGCTGCAGAGGGAGATGTTCGACGGAAGCGACATTGTGCTGGTGGAGCAGAGAAGCTAGCAGAGAGCTGAGAAATGGATGGCGTGCCAGTGACACAAGAACAAATAACGCGTCGCGACCACTGAAAATCAAGTCACATGGTCTCGACCAGCGACATTCAATTGACGGCGAACATTTTGTTCCACAGCTAAAATGCCACTTCTGAACAGCGGCGCTGAAGGGGATTCATGATACCCAGAAGCAGCGATTTTCATCTCTGCCTCGCATTAAATTCTCATCCACCTGCCTCGCAATATTCATCTGTACCCACCACTTTGTATAATTACAGATTCACTCTTCAATAAAACATTTTGGTGCCTCAGACAGTGGTTAAAACTACTGTACTATTTCGACCATTTGTTCACAGCATGTCACCCGTCACCTCAAAAGTTCACCAGATAAGGTCTTCATTCCTCGGCAATCACCCAAAATTACCATAAATGGAAGTCCGGCTGATGCCGGACCGAATTTTTTGACGTTTTTTGGGCCTAATCGGGCCCAAAATCTGAATGTCACCGTCACCAGTCCCAAATTCATTCATTTCACAAGCCTCTGTCACCCGTAACGTGAACAAACGGTCGAAATAGTACAGTAATTAAATGAAGTAACGAGTGCACGAGAATGTGAGCCATCGAGGGGCGGTGCTAGCGCAAGGCTTCATCCGCCAATTTCCGATCGGCTGATCTTGGGCTGATCAGTCCCGCGATGACCCAGTTAACGGACCCCGCCGCGAATTCAAGCAGGAGCTCAGGATCCAAACCAACCAATACCACCATTCATCACCATATCACGAAGGCCTCCGACACAATCCTCGATCTCTCCCCGGTCATCAAGGCGCTCAACGCATTCATGCTCTCCACGCGCCAATGTGCATATCCTCAGCTTGTGGTCACCTGTCGCGGCCAGAAAGTCGCGTTTTCACGGGCATCCCTATCAGCTATGAACTATAGAGTGCGTCTCGTCTCCGAAGTTAAGTCAGAAAACACTGGGTGACGTGTCCTCGAATGTACAGCGTGCAGCCGATTTGTTTGTCCAGCGCTTTGCCCGGCCAGAGGATTATATCGATGTCCCCCGTGGCAGCGGCTGGTTTTCCACGGGAGGTCGATCTGGGCCTCAGGTGGACTGTATGGCGACGTTCTGTCGTGCTGAAGAGGCATCGGAATCTGGACCTGTCGAACTGGACCCGAGCGGGTGGGCGGACAACATTGGGAATGTACGCGAATTGACCGTAATTCTCACACGCAAAGTTGTGGAATCGGGACATTAGCAGGAGCGTTTCGTGCTACCTTCTTGCATACTTATCTGGATCGACCAAATACTCTTATGTATTCTAATCGAGGAAATACCGGTTTTATATCGGGTGGCCGCCGGGAAGGTTATTACGGTCTCCATGTGCACCAACGACGCAACCGGTATCAAGACTTTCGCCGACATGCGTTCGTTCAAGTCTCGTTGCTTCAGCGTCAGGCTGCGTCAGGTCGCGTTGGGAACAGAGACGATTATCACATTTACCCTTGTCTGCGCCGGTTCTCTGAAGTTTCTCTGTGCCTCACCTCGCATCTGTTATCTCTGAAAGAGCGGAAGTTGGGGCATGTGCATGTCGCCTATCTTCAAGATATCCAGCTTGGATCCCGTATATAATACACCTTCCAATCATACACAATAACAATATCCGCCTGAGTCCAAACGCTCCGAGGATCATCCAATGCGCCTGCTAAACAGATCGCGTCATATCCAGTGTCTAAAACTCGAGTCAGCGTGTCGGTCCAATTGTGGTACAACATCATCGCACTTTATCTTTGGGAAACGAATCGGTATCACGCCGGACTTCCGTCATCGCATCCATTCGAATGACGAGACTCTACCGTCGTGTCAGCGAAGCATACTAAAACATTTCGCTACGAACATGGTCTGTCTGCGGCATACGGCCAGAGTAGTTATCTGACAAGTTGTTCACGGTATTGCCGATCCTGAAGCGATCGCGTCCATTCAAGCTGGCGTCGTTCATTAGGCAGGTAACAGCTAAACGTTAGACACCTACTGGGCAAGAATGGAGTTGGAGAACACTGTGGGGCACGATGGATGGTGAGCTACTCTGGAATAGGTTTCTCTGAAGATCTCTCTCACGTTTAGGTTGGATTAAAAAGAACACAATCCAGACCACTGAATTGGATGACGATCAGGTTCCCATTCAATTGAGAAGAGAGGAAGGAGTAAACGCACAGTCAGATCTCGAAAGGAACTGAGATATATACAAAAGTTAGCTGAGAAGGGGGGCGAAAAGACCAAAAGCTGACGAAGATAAGTTGCATTATGCCGGTAGCACTGTGATACGCTTCAGCAGCTGGTAATCAGTCATTCGGAATATCGCCAACCTCGTTATTGTGGTCGTCTCTACCGAGGTTTTGGATAAGCATCAGTTTCGAATGAGAAATGAATTTACTGACCCAAAGACCATAAAATAAGCGTATCGACTGCGTTGCGTGTTCTGTGACCCAAAACATATCAGGTTATCTACGGTTCTCTGTGTAGCTTCAGGCGCACTGTTTGAAATGGCTCCCTGAGGTTCGGATTCTCCACAGGTAGAAACACAGCGATGCTGCAATGAGGATGTCCACCGCCGGTCCAAGGGTTGAGACACCGACCATAGCCCAGTGCATGCTGGTGTGCAAAATCACGAATCCTGAGGACGACCTCCAGAATGCGATCATCATGATCATGTTGAACGTGAATCGTGCGGCCGTCAGCAGAGAGCATATAATTGGGATCGGCCATTGTCCCGACAGCGTGCGGATCCGATACGCAAAAAATGTCTAAAGAGAATCGCGAATGAATAAAAACGGAAAGAAACAATGGTGCAAACGCACTTGAACAACCACATTGATCATTGCCGAAAAAAGCACGGTCATTTCCAGCGAATGAGGGGGATCGAAAAGATGCGGCAGCTGCCCGTAGTAGGTAACAGTCATTGAGTAGAGCTATATTCCAGTGAGGAATTAGCCTTTCGTTTCCAATATCACAGTTGTTAGGCTTACCGCATGCCAAAGACTGATCGTATGCCCGAGCTCAATGACCCTGGACGATATCAGCAAATATTTTTGGCGTATTTTTTTCGCACAAACCAAATGGCGGCAATCTTGAATTATCGTTTCGGGTGAGTTTTGTGTATTCCTTAAGACAGTCAGCCACATACTAATATCTTCATGGTCCTCGAGTCGGTGGGATATCGACGGTAATAATTGTACGTTTGAAGCGTTCCAATTCCAAAGAGAAATGTACCGAGGACGCCACCAATTAAGGTGGTCCCCAGGACGCCGTCGAGGGGAGGGATTGCAGGAGGAGTTGCGGACATGGTGAGAGGCGAAGGACGTCAGCAGAGGTCGGCTACTTATTAGTATACATTCGGATATATCCGAATGTCTCCTTTCTCACCCTGTCTCACGGTCACCACAACAGAACGCACAACAGAAACTGCCGATGCCGTCATCGCCAGGACCAGCTTCTTACTTCCATCATGGCTGGTCTGTTAGAAGAACCCTCACAGCCAGGTGCTCCCCGAACACGGGGTAGTTACGATTCCATCTGCGTTTCGAGGAGAGGCCGCCGGCGAACTCGATTCTAAAATCCCCGCCGTGGGTACCGGAGGGTATCAGTTGCAGCAAAAATGTATAGCCGCGATCCTGCCGGTGCTGCCGGGCCCGTGCCGGAGTCTAGGGTCGGAGGATGGTGGCGATTCCAGCCACAAAGACATGGAATCATTGAAGATTGTCACATAGACAGTATCGGCGGAGCAACAACATTCGAATGTCCATGGACCTTGACGGACTGGAGCTTGACTGGAGCACGTTGTGACGTTTGATGGGGGCCGGAGTCAGATCGGATCAGATTCCGGGTGGGTCCAGAGAGCTGTCTAGAGCTAGTCGACAACCGCGGATCAAGCTTAAGTCCGCCAAGCAGTACCTTACGGTTTACCGTCCGTATGAGGTAACTAACCACCCATGTTATCGAACACGAAGTTCCGTAGAAAACCAGGCATCTGACTGATTTCATGAAATCTTCTGATTGTGAGTCATAATCGCTCAAGAATAGGATCCAATGGAAAGTTAAACTGTCCTGATTTGGCGCAGGGAGGCCTATACTGACACTGGTGAACCTGCCGCAGGATGACAGACGCCGCTTGTAGGACTTTTTGCTCAGGCTATCGATTCTTTCCTCCTGATGAAAGTGCACGAGAGATGCACTCCCGATCAAAGATGTCGATTCTGCTTCGGGATTTCGGGCACCGTTTTCCATCACAGTTTGAGTATCTGCGTACATTGTCAGATTTCGCTTCCGGAGATATGCACACCGGTACCTAGAGTTATTGAAGGTCGCGGGCTATAATTGTACAGATGACAACGACAACGAAAGGAATGATTTTCCCTGTATGTGACATTACCAGACAGCAAAAGACAGCAAACACTACAAATGAATCGACGGTTACCAACTGGACCTGAATATCGCATATTAGGGGTTATATGAATCCGACGGAATGCCAATATTCCATCCACGCCTTGACTTGTACATCGCCAATGGTCGAAGCGTCCCGCATACCAGTACTCACGCCGCACATCTTATCTGTGGAGAACTCATACATCCCGAACTCTGAACTTGATTCAGAACCGCTGGCCAACAGTCGGAAAAACGGGAGAAGATTGATTCCAGGCTGTGATGGGTAACGTTCGTCAATTGAGACTGCAACGCGCAATTGAACGGCTTACAAGATTTTCCTTGACATTTGGGCTACTTTCATGCGTTGCGGCATCCAAATGCGCACACCATTCAGGGAATGCGACAAGTTGGATTTCCGGGTGGCTTGTCTGAAGCTCGGATTGGATGGCCTTGATAATCAAGTTCCATGAAACAGGGCGAGGATGGACGGCGTTGAAGACGGAGGGCCCCGGTTCTGGAACGGACAGAGAAACGTCGAGGATCGCTTCAGTGGCCATGCTGAAATCGATCCACGAGACAACCTTGTTAGAATATCAGATCCTCTTCAACGCCACCGTCAAACGGAGGGACTTACGCCACTAGCAAGTGGAAGGTAGCCTAGAGTAGTACTTGTTTTGACCAAAATAGGGAACCAATCGCTGGTCGCCCATGCACCCTTCGGCGGTGCACCGCATACCTGCCCGACCCGGATAATTGAGGCATGTAAACCACTCTTGCCGACAATCTAAAAATATGATTGGACAAGTCGAGCACTTGAATATCGACGTACCTGTTCCCCAACAAACTTACTCTGCCCATAGCCGGTCGTTCCCCCAACGTCCCCACTCAGGTCAGTTAAATCTTCGGGATACGGTCCGCGAGCACGGTCCCAGGCCAGGGCCGCAGAGATTGACGAGATGAACACAAATCGTGGGGCACGCAAACACGTCGATGTGAAGTCGACAAGGTTACGCGTGCCATGAATATGGGTTTCAAACGAATGAAGTACCATGTTGAAATCGACCATCCACGCATTATGGATGACGACTGTGACCGAATTGCGAATCTGCGAATGATGGGTTGAGAAGTCGGGACAGGGATCGGTTGGAATCGCACCTCAGTATACAGATTCTCTGCCAATCCGAGGTTCTTCTCATTAATCTGTCCTTCGACCAACGAAAGCTTGGAGGATGATAAGAGACCACTGTCCAGCCCTCTATCTTCAAATACCGCTCGGTGCCTTTCAGACAAGGTATGCGCTTGCGGAGATGGTCGATTGAACGCATAAACCTTCTTGACTCGAGCGTCTTTCAAGAGCGATGCGAGGATCTGGGAGCCTAGGCTTCCCGTTGATCCAGTCAGCAACACGACGGATTCCCCCATCTCCGAAGTAGTTGGAAGCAGGGGACTCTTGAAATCCGCAGTGTACTTCGTTATCATGGCTTTTATTTCCGCATTTGAATCGAGGGTGTTCCCATCGAGCGTGCCGGAAATGAGGCTCGTCAGGAAGGTTGACAGCTGAATAATGGTGGGATAAGAGTAAATGAGATTTTGCGTGATGCCCAAGGCTGCTTTTTGAACAACTGCAGCTTTGGCGGATCGCAGAGCACCAATAATACGGAGACGTAGGAAGGTTGCATTCAAACTGATTGGATAGGTCAGCACAGACTATGCAATGTAAGGAGACCTGACCTGTCGAATCCTTGCTTGAAAAGATCGCCTTCGGGAGATATATCGGGGACGTCGGACAGATCAGCAGCGAGTTCAAGGAGCCATGCTTGGATAGTCCCAAGCTCCCAAATTGAGGGCGGCTTGATTGAATCGACAATGTTGGTTTTCTCGGCAACCACGTCGTATCTCGAAAGCCATTGGTAACTTGGGCGTTTCAGAAAAACGAAACTCACAGAGCATCTATTTCGGCCGCGTAGACATCGAGTGCCGCTTTCCTCAACACTGTTCCTTTTCCTGCTCTGGGCAACGGTTTCTCGGATGAAGTGATTAGAATCATCTCTTTGAAGATTCGGCTAAACGCTGGTGCGATCGCGTTAGCGTCCTCAATGATGGGCCTGTCCTAGGTTGAGCTAGGAATATACTCTGCAGTTGCACGTACCAAAGTTCATTGCGCAGCTCGGCTACCTGAGCCGCGTCAGAAACATCGATTTTCATCGCGGGCGACGGTTCGATGAGAATCCCGGCTTGGTCGCGGTTGCGGCCAAACATGACTGTACCCGCTACCCTGAGTTTGATATCTGAGTTGAGCCACTGTTGGGACACTCGGTCGACTCACAGCGGGCTGCTCATCACGATACCTTCCATCGGCGCAGGAACAGTTTTTTCTGCGGAACTGTGCACGATCACATCGTCGATACGTCCAACGCTATACTCAGCGTTAACGGTTCGAACAAGTTCCTTATGGATGAGCCGACGTACATCTTCCATAGGTGTTTCTTTGTAGGGTGGTTGACCAAAAGATCGGATGTCCCATAGCCCCGTACGTCTTCCAAATTTTCAACGCAGACATTATGGTGCTCCCAGTTCTGCGCTTTAATTGAATTCAGGATCAAGGTGATATGAGGAAGGCCACAAACGAGGACTTGGCATTCATAGGTGCCCTCTCCCTGCGATCCCCAACGCAGGTTGACCTTGTCCGTGAATTCTATCCACTCCCACTCGGCTTCATCACCTTTTCGTGGGACTAAAGTACTAAGAGCGCCGAATTCCGTCCCAGCGTACAACGCGCGTAGCTTGACGCCAGCGTTCGCTAGTGCGTCGCCAACCCGCGGCGGAACTGAACCACCTGAACAACCCTTGAAAATTATTAGAGAGGGAGGAAGACACGAAGGAAATTCTCACGCACGACGAAATCCAGGGTTTTCAGATATGCCATTGCGTCCGGAGATTTTGACCACAAAATTAGGAACGTCGGAAAGATCATCATCGACTTGCAATTTGTCTTGCGGCCGTGTTCGATAATATTATCCGGCGAAGGCATCACTGGCAGCTCGTGGGGAGCGGTTGCGGTGGGCGGATAGAGGGCAACGACAACGCCGCCATAGATGGGTTGCAGGAGCTGGCAAAAGGTTCCAGCCAGATGGAAGGCCGGGCATGCCATTGAAGCGACGGGTTGCTGGATATGATCGCGGAGATCGGTGATTGCGGCTAGGAAGTGAAGATGATCAGAGCTTTGTCCGCTGCCAAAGAGGGTGAAGTACCGAGTGATGCCCATTGTATCAGAATTCGGTGGGTTTGGGGAATAGCCTTCGGAAAGCCGGTGCTTCCGGAGGAGTGCAGATACATGGCAATGTCGTCGAGTGCAGGCCGAGTGGTCGGTGCCACATAAGATTCAAACGCATTGGCTTGAGTTTCAGCGCCGAGATGAGGGTAGATTTGTGAGAGCGCCGGCATTTCCTCGACTTGGAGTTTATATTCTGGATCCTCGTTGCGCAGTTCCTGCTGAATACCTGCAATGAGAGGCGCAAGAGTGACACATGTCGCAACGAGGCGATGGCAGGACGTCTTTCGGAGCAGCCGTACCACTGCAGCGGGCGAATTACGAGGGGAAATGGGAAACGGCTACTCACGATCGGTAAAGATCACAAAAGGCGATGGCCAAGAACGCACAATTAGATGAGCCGTAACGAGACCGACAACGACGGCTTGATACAACACATTATCTGACAGTGCAATGACGGCCACTACCTCGCCGTCTGCACCTTCGCGATTCGGTCGAAGTATTTGGGCTGCACGGTGGGTAGCGCGCCCGAATTCGAGGTGCGTGATAGTAACGACCTCAGTGGACGGTTCGGGCTTCGCATACACAAAGATGGGTGCCTGGGGATTTTCTCGCGAGTTCAGAGCCACAACATCCGGCAAGAATAAGGACGAAGAGCCTGGATGGTGAGTGAAAGACATGAACTGCAGAGTCGATGCTGAGAGAGCTGAGCAGGCTGTGTATCACGATGCCGGCGTCAGTGTCTCGTAACTCCGCGGTATCGCAGCACAATACAAACGTCACGGAGAATTATTAGAATGCCGATTGACACAACCAAGTGATGCAACCCCTTCAAGAACTTACTATTAGTCCCAATGAGGCTGACAACGCACAATAGGTCTGATAATTTCATTTTGCTCCCTCATTTCTTAATATTTTCCCCCGGAGTTTTTTGTAGTAGAAACATGTACCTATTGTTTACAACTGTACCAAATATCTAAGGAATAACGCGAGAGGAAGGTATTGAGAGAGCCCTACCGTCCATCAAGGTTAGTGATCCCCAAACAGTTGTAAGCATTCCGGGCTTCCCGCTCACCAAGCAGGCCCAGAAAAATTTGAGGGGTCGTCTGAACACTATGGCGCATATTCTGCGCCATTAATTACTTTTTTCCGGTACGTTCTTGCGATGTTCTTTGAGCAAAGGTGTCGAAGGCGTGACAAAGCGTGACAATTTCAACTCCGCTCGCTAATCGTTTTGACAGCGGAATCTGTGACCTTCTGTGACCACAAAAATGGAGCCTCGAGAATGGGTACCCTACATCCTGGAAAAACATTTTGAAAGGACAGAAGGCGAGCTATAGTGTACACACAGGCCCTCACTTTTTTCCGGGTCTGCCTGGTGAGCGGGAAGCCCGGAACACTTACAACTGTTTTGGGATCACTAACCTTGATGGACGGTAGGGCTCTCTCAATACCTTCCTCTCGCGTTATTCCTTAGATCTTTGGTACAGTTGTAAACAATAGGTACATGTTTCTACTATAAAAAACTCCGGGGGAAAATATTAAGAAATGAGGGAGCAAAATGAAATTATCAGACCTATTGTGCGTTGTCAGCCTCATTGGGACTAATAGTACCCCGCTACTTAAGTGCCGCTTTGTGCATCAATGATCAATCGCTCGAACAACTTCGTGGCTGTTGTCTGATTACTGGGCGACGAATTCTCTTTTGCAATTCAAAAATTTAGCGCCAACCCCTTGCCAGTCGCAACTTGAAGCTCGAAGGCCAATCCTTAGAGGATTTCAAGGAGGAGGACAGGTAGTATTTGCTGCGACACGTCCGGTTAGTACTAGCCCTCTGTCGCCCGGATTTATACCAAGAAAACAATTTCGGTGGTTCGGTCACGGTATTAGATCGACCACTCGCAAGACTAGGATTCGTTCCGCGTTGAATACAACTCCTTCTCTGATGATCTCTGGGAATTGTGAGGTCAGATCTCGGGCGGCGCCAACCCAATCTTTTCCTAAGTATCGATCTTATGGGCATACTGCGCTCTCACCGTGAAGACCCGACTTTCATGATTTATCCCTGCCATCACGGACTGCCTACGGCGACTTGAAGCCTTCGGTCATATAGACGTAGCATGACGAGGCTTGTATTTGAGGAAGGAAGATATATAAATCTCCATCAACACCCACTAGGTCTCGCCGTCTAGTCCAGACCATCACAATTCTAATAAATTTGGTAAGCAAAGGAGGGTTCAAGCATCGTACTTCGGATTATGGTATGCGTACCCGCTCAAATCCCTCCTTTCTCACCGGGAAAGGAGGTCCGCCGGATCTTCCCGGAAGGTCCATTCTTTTGGAACAAAGCGTGCCAATATAACCAAAACCAAGTTTTACGGTGCTGAGAAGTCCCCAATATATCTCGAACGCCAGGGAAGGCCATCTCGCCGCAGAAACGACGCGTGACGCCATAAAATCCCAGAATACGCCACAAAATCCCAGTCGTCGAAGAATTCGTGGGACTGATCTCGGACACACGAATTTGAAGCGGGGAACAAGGCACGCCGCCGGATCTAGTGTCCAAGTGAGTCGTCGACTCGTCGCAGGAAGGAAAAATATATGGGACACGAACTCGCCGTCGGCTAGGACCAGTTTATTAGTGCGGGCAACACTGCATCTCATTGTCTTCGATGGTCCGAACTATCCAGCCCGTGAGACCGGTGTGCAACGTAGAACGAGATGAACTCACGAAGATGCGAAGCTCAGGAACTGATGTTGATACCAGGATGGAAGGCGCTCGAGTGCTATATTTTCTCAGCAAGGGCAGTGCGTTCCTGAGGGAATGGGACATCCAAGGAGGGATTAATTGCGCCGAGTTTCAGCAATGCCCAGACACATTCGAGACACCGCAATAATTCGATGAGAAGGGCAGTTTAATGGCAAGAAATATCAGCGCGTGGACCGAAAAGTTATTGCCAAGGAGACCTGATGAGTTGACCCAAGGAACACCCCCCGGCCTGCCACCGTGAAGAGTGTTAAGCGCGAAGCGACCTCGAAAGCATCGAATTCTACCCAGTCATCTGTCTGCGTAATTTCCAGCTTCTCTCAAAGTGTGAGATTTTGGCAGACTGAAATGGCGGGGATCCACTCGAGAAGTGAGCTTGCCGCCAATGCTGAGCACACAGAGTATTTTCAGAACCTCGGAGGCGCGCGATTCTAGTCCCACGATTCAAGGAAGTTGCAAGGAGCCCAATCAATCTCGCCGAGGATAAGTACAATATACTGGGCTCGCCGTTGTTTCAACTACGTTAATGCGCCAGAGCATTGGAGTGACCATGACGAGGGTGTGCCGGTGCGAGTACACCTTCACAATGACGGTGGTGACTGGTCAGAAGGTGAAAACTCAGTATGCAGGCGACAGACCGAGGAGAGCGCCAAAGCAGATCTCAAGGTTTCGCGAGGCGTTCCATCTCCTGCGGTAGCGTCATGGCGTCCGAAATACCATCAAAACCGTCTTCATTTGGTCTTCACCTGGGGGAGAACACATGGCGAAGGTGTCGACTTCCAGCTCGATTCTCGAGTCCATGACGGGTCATATTGACTAGGCGTTTGGATAGATGAGAGGTGTATCGTTGGAAGTTCAAGCGGTGGGAACTTGAGGAAAGCGAGAGGAAAGTTGACAGGCTAAAAATTTTTTTTTGTAGGGCGGAAGGCGTTCCGGGACAACCCGTGGTGACGGTCCGTGACCGTCATAGAACCTCGTTACTCCCGACAATCATGCGTTTCTCACTCCTCAAGCTTTGGAACAAGGTCCGCCGTCGCTTTCAATCAATTGCGCAGGATGACTGCTGCGCATTGCCCATGGAACTTTGGAACCACATTTTCCTCCATCTGGACGACGACACGCTCTTTGTTCTAGCGGCCGTATGTCATCAATTCAATGAGCTCAGCGTCCGCATCGTTCTCCTCACAAATGGCATCGCATCTTCCGATCTGGTTACACGCGACTTCGCCGTCCCGTCCCGTCTCCTCCCGATCCTCCCTCGGGCGCCCTTTATGTCGACCATCAAAAACCTCACATGCGTTTTTGAAAATTCTAATATTTCCTTTCATCTCCGCCTGATCTGCGCGCTAGTCGTACGGTCGTCTGATATGAACTCCGTCGACCTGTGGTTCCCGCCCAGTATCTGGTGGCGCGACGAGAAGCCATTTCACACCGTCTTGTCTGCCATGGTTTCCCGCACCCCTCGTGACATCATCCTGGTTTTCGAGCGTTACTGTTTACGCTGCTCGACTCGAGATCTGGTCACAAAACTGGAAAACCTCCCCCCCATTGCGCTGATAACGTCGCTGAAGCTGTATTTCCAGCGGGAACGGTTGGACGGCCTGCGGCCGTTCACGATGCTCGTCGTAAATTGTAGCAACTCGACAACGGAGAACCATTTCACAAGCCTCACATTGGGGTACACGCATGACAGCAGGATGTCGGCCGCGCATCTGAACACTATGTTGCACAAACTCACATTCCCTCATCTCAAAACCCTAACTATCACCGCGCCACGTATTGACCCAAACGCGTTCAGAGGTTTCCTCATCTCTCATCCGCGGGTTCAGTACATCGGTGACTTGCGGCGGACACCAATACCCCGGGATACCCTCCTACACCCACCGCACGCGCTGCCCAACCTCTGCAAAGTTGAAGCGACAACTATCAAAGATTTGCTGTCCTTGCTGGTCGCGACGGCCCCGTCCTTGCCACGCACCATCTGCGTTCCTTTCACCGACGAAGACGCCTGTGCGCACGCGTCCCTTTTCCATTACCTCGCTCACCGCAATATTCCGACGGAGCTGGAGATAACCCCCTCCTTCACCCGTGGGAGGTTCACAGAAACAGACTTTGCTCTCGTGCGAACTTTGCACTGCGTAGACTCTGTACACGTTCGGTGTAAACATATCCCAGACGGCGCCGCGCCGCTGCTATGGCTCAACGCCCTGCCTGCTTTGTCTACGGTGGAGTTCGTCGCTATTTTCCTAATGGAGTCCGATGGCGTGCCGTTTTCTACACTTGCTAGAGCTAGTCTCACTCGCCCCGAGGTGACCATTCGGATCTCAAGATGTTTGTTTCCTTCGATAGAAGAGTTGTGGGCACTGTGATCATGTAATATTGAATTCCGAGTTCTGTGTACGCTTGAATCGGGCGTTCCATTATGATAAGGGCTGGAATGACGGGAATGCGCTCCAGAAGTGAACTGGTCGCCAACGCTGACCATGCTGACAGAGTTCCAAAACTGGAGGCGTGCGATTCTTGATCTTCGACGCCGATGATGGTCTCACAATTCAAGGCACTTGTCGCAAGGAGCCTAATCAATATCGTCGAGGATACAATATATTAGACTCGCCCCAAAGTGTTACTTCCACTACGAGAATTGCGCCAGAGCATTGAAGCGCCCATGACGAGGACGTGCCGGCGCGAGGACACCTTCAAGATAACAGTGATCAGAGGGCAGTGAAAACTCGGTATGCATGCGACATACCTGGGACTGGGAGAGCTGTAGTCTCGTAGACAGACGCCTCAATACATTGAATACATTGAGATCTCGTACCTCGATCGTATTGAACTGAAGCAGATATCTTTTTGCGATGCGTTGCATCTCGTGGCTAGTGTCGTGCATGAAAGACCATCAAAGCCCTCTTCACCTGACGGAGGACACATGGCGAAGATGTCGACCAGTATAGCCAGGGAGGAACGAGTAACTTCAAGAATGGTGCTTATAGCGGCCAGATGAAGGGTGACGGTTAAGTCATATTGACTGGGCCGAGAAGCCTTGGCCGTTGGAATGGATGAGAGAGAACCATGTGGTGTATCGTTGTGAGGTAGAGCTTCTCCAGCGGTGGAAACTTCTTGAGGAAAGAGAATTGTAGGCGTTGCTTTGGGGGTTCCGGAGCAACCCGCAAACGCCAGCTCACTGTGACGAACCGTGGCCGTCACAAAGCCTGGGCTCCCAACCAACTCCGCTCATCATGCTGTTATCGCCCGTCCTCAAGCTTTGGAACAGGCTCCGCCGTTCTTCCCTACCATCGAAGCCGGATGGCCGTTGCGCGTTGCCCATGGAGCTTTGGAATTGCATTTTCCTCCATCTAGACGACGCCACGCTCTTTGTCGTAGCGGCCGTATGTCGCCCATTCAATGAGCTCAGTGTCCGCATCGCTCTGCGCACAAATGGCATTGCATCTTCCGATCTGATTACCGGCGACTTCACAGTCCCGTCCCGTCTCCTCCCAGTTCTCCTTCGCGCATACTTTACGCCGACCGTCAAAAACCTCAGATGCGTTTTTGAAGAATCCAATCTGTCCCTTCATCTCCGCTTGATCTGTGCGCTGGTCGCAGTCATCAGATCTGAACTCCGTCGACCTGTGGTTCCCGCCTTTCATCGCACCGTATAGTATGGACTCGGATTCGATGTTCGCCAGATATCGTGCATTTTGCACCGTCTTATCTCCCATGGTTTCGCACACACCGCGTGACATCATCCTGGTCTCGGCGGAGCGAAACTGCTTACGCTGCTCGACTCAAGAACTGTTTACAAATCTGGAAACCATTCCCGTCGCGCTGATGACGTCGTTAAAGCTGTATTTCCAGCGGAAACGGTTGGACGGCCTGGAACCGTTCACAATGGTCGTCGTAAACGAGTCCACAACGGAGAACTGTTTCACAAAACTCACATTGGGATACCCACATGACAGTTGGGGTGACAGCAGAATGTCGGTCGCGCATCTGAGTGCTATGTTGCGCAAACTCACACTCCCCCATCTCACAAACCTTATCATCACCGCACCACAATCTTGACCCCAGCGCACTCAGAGATTTCAAAACACACTCTATCCTCATCCATGACTATGGAGACAACTTCCATGCCTATTGTTACAGAGAAGTAGGGACTTACTGTGGGCATATCAACGCATTTTATCAAAATTAACCCGAGGTAGAATATATTACAATATATCCAAAATATATTCATATTCAACCAACTGGATATGATATAATAAAATAAAAATACGATACGAGCCCTCAGAGCTGAATATAATACAGATATGAATACAATATGAAATTTTCGTATTCATATCATATTATGGCCAGCACTAGCCCCGTGAATATTCGGATCTCGGGAGCTTTTCGATGTGATTATGTAATATTTCTCCTACGTGCGTTTCGTGGTTGTTGACCCAGGCTGTGACATTTAGTTTTGGAATATTGAATTCAGAGTTCTGTGCAGGCTATCAACTCGTTACATTATTATAATAACTTATAAGGGTCATCAAACAGTCCGTCTGGATCTTGGGAGGATCTATAACCCAATTCTCCCTGCACCATCAAACCAGTTATTCTCCAGTGCGCCCTCCAACAATGGGATGATCACGACTCGCAGCTCGTTCCTGGGATGTCCAGCATATATGGCTTTGGCCCTGTTCATCATCGAAGCGATCTCGTATGGCAGATTTGAGCCCTTGATGTCTGAATCGGCAATAACGTGCTCGTGCAGAAACGCCCTGAATCACAATACAACCTTCCTTCCTTCCATCCAGAGGTCTCGGTATATTTCACGACGTGATTTGATGTTTGCTTGAGTATAAAAGATCCAGGCATGGCTCGTTACTCTTCATCTGCCCAGCAGTTCCATCTCTTGCATCCCAATCTCTAATGAAGTTTATCTTGGCTGTCTTGCTTACTGCTGTCACCTCGGTGGTAGGTGACTCCTATCGAGCGACATAGCACTATGACTGACACATCCGCAATAGATGGCACAGTGCCCTAGCTGCCCCGCAATTACTCCACTTTTCCGCAGCTTCTTCGGTGCAAAGTTTGATCATTTCTACACGTCCTCTTTCTGCTTTCTCAACCTTTTCACTTCTGATGTTCGATTCAGCGCAACTACAAGCGAAGTGCTCTCGGCCGGTGCCGGGGGTTACAACCCAGAGGGGGTAGCTGCAGGTATTTTCCCTACACAAGTGGTAGGGTCAACCCCCTTCTTCCGCCTTTTCAACAAAAACATCGTCGATCACGCTTATACGTTTGTGCTTTTCCTCCCATCATGACACCTGACAGATGTTTGAGACTCCTAGCGCGAGCATAACCGAAGTAGACGCTTTGGAGGCAGCTGGCTATATCTTGGAAGTAACCCCCGGATTCGTCTACACCAATCAAAGCTGTGACAGCGTCCCACTGTACGGCCTTTTCCTCCCGAATAAAGATCACTTTTACACCAGTGAGACTGATTTTTGTTTCCAAGCCGAGGAAACTCCCTAACTTTGACATAAGCATCACCTGCGGAGAGGAACAGTGCTCTCGGAGAGGGGGTACACCGACCTAGGCATTGCGGTGTATGTTCCTGTCCCGGGTGTAATTACTGGAGACAACACTTGCTGAGAGGCCATAGCCGGGATATATAGCGCCTCCGGGGTTGACGGAGAAGTAGTCGATTGTCACACAGAATGCAGCCGGTCAATTGAATATGATTATGTTTTAATTGTTAGCTGCGCCCAAACTCGAACGTGATTCAAGCCGGGAGAGCAAGTCTCCATCTGACAGTATTTTGGATGGATTCGGTCGCTGCATATGACACTGGGTCATCTTGTCCCCAAAAATCACATCCGTCGGTTTCGAACATGTTCAACAAGTTGAACTTGAACACGTGCCGATGTTGAAAAATCCACACGCTTTCCGAAGTGGTCCCAGTAAGTCTCCGTCAGACGGTATTTAATTGGATGGCTTCAATTTTCGCAGGATATCTGACACCGAGCCATCTCGCCGCCAAACAACCACGCCCATCGGTTTCTGAGCATGTTGAAAAACCACGAATTTGAATCATCGGGGATTTCCGAAGCGGCGATCATCAGCGGGATCGTGATTGTCACACACGTCACACCGCGTTTCCTCTTCTTGGTTCTCCCTCCACCATCCATGTCAGAGACCTTCGTTCGCCAATATCACTTCCCGCCCTTTCCTCCACCCCCCGACGGCGTCAATATTATACCGTTCAAAGACTTTACGCCGTACGGCACCCGCGTCGTCCGTGCAGGTGAAGGCGAAGTGAAAGCGGAAGTCGAACGAGACGGGCTCGGTATTCCTACGATTGCGCTGCCGAAGAAAAAGGAGAAGGGGGAGAAGAAGGTCGTGAAACTGAAGAACGTGGACGGGACGCTCAAGAAGCAAGAGTGGTGGGAAGAGTGGGAAGCGTCCGGACAGCCTGTGAGGGGGGTGTATGACCCGTGCGTATGCGTTTTTTCTACTACATAGTGGTGACGCCTGATCAATGGGTTGTAGGAAGTTGAATCGCGTGGATCGGTTTTATCAAGCGGCTACGGAGTTTCACAAGTATGTATTACTTTCATGTTTTTTTTTGTCGCGCGACTCGCGCGTTTTCGTTTAGGCACTACAAGATCCATTCATATCACCAGCATCTGCAGGTTTTGTGGGATACGGTGCGCATTCCCTATCTTTTCTTTCTTTATTCTGCGCATTCCGATTCCCGCTGACCGAAGACGTTGCACTTAGTTTCGGTCCTACGCTGGCTTGGCCGCGTTGGCGGGTGCCAAATCGATCCAGGCTGCCGAGGAGGAGTTGTCCGACGACGAGATCGAGGACGACGGTGATATCGGGGAAACGGCGTTTGTACCTCAGGCTCAGGCGGTAACGGAAACTCCGCAGTTGGACACGGACACGCTTGTCCAGCCACAGAAAGAGGACAAGATCGCGGCGTTCTTGAATAATCCTGTTGAGGCGTTCAAGGTGTTTCTCTCGTCGTATATGTACAACCAAGGTCAGGTGTGGTAAGCCGCTCTCTCTCTACGGTCCCCGCATCCATGGAAATCATCGTCGACTAAAACAGGGATCGCCGCAAACTCGTCTCGGCGCCACACCTCCTGCGCTTCCTTGTGAATTTCCTGTTGGTTAACCGCGTGCTGCCGGAGAGCGTCCAGGGGCTGCAGGACGCGCTGAAAGCGATCGATGTGGCGCAGAGAGAGCTGCCAAGGACGTGCGATATTTCGGATACGCTGCCGGACGCGTTCTCTGTGGCGTGCCAGGGGCATTGGGGACAGAAGGCGGGGGCGTTTTTGGCGTGGGATCTGGATGAGGATGAGGCGAAGGAGAGCGAGGGTGATGGCGGGGAGCCGAAAGCGAAACGTGCGAAGTTGAACCATGACGGGGATGATGGGGAAAAGCCGCCGGTAACCGATATTGCAGATGTCAACGGCGGCTGGGGAGGTAATAGCGGCTGGGGTGAGAGTGTGGGCGAGAAGAGTGGTGGTTCTCAAGATGTCGACATGCCTGCGAGCACCGACGGTGGGTGGGATACGGGCGGCGGGTGGGGCGACGCAGCCTGGGGCACATCGGATGCCGTGGCGAACGATCCTCCTCAATTGTTAGCTGAACCGCAGATCCCCCCACGACCGACGCTGGTGACGCTCCTCGGTCCGACTTCGCTACCGCTCACGCACGCGCCGGGGATCGTCGAGTGGTCTCTACGGCGCATCAAGTCTGTCTCGCCGCCCCCGGGCTTACTGCCTCCCACTGACGGCGCGGAGGCAGTCGAGCGCGGACTCGAGGCGCGCATGCATCGGATGGTGCTCGAACCGTGGGTAGGGCCTAACGCGGCGGCGGACCCGCCCCACATCCTGCGCAGCTCGAACGGACCCCTCGCGCCTGCGGTGGCTGCCTCGCCGGACCAGCCGAAACCGCACGACGTGTTGAAGGATGAAATCACGGTCCTGGTGGAGGGTGGTGCGGCGGAGGTGTTGTGTGTGGGGATGGGTTTGATTGGGACGTGGGTGCAGCTGGCGCGGGTGCAGGATCAGGATCTGGGGGGCGGGGAAACTAATGATGTTGTGCCGGAAGTGAAGAAGAATTTGACGAAAGGGCAGAAGGCGAGGCGGGGGTTGAGGTATTGGTATATCGATGAGCTCGTTCTAGTTGTGCCCAGCTACTGGGCCGTTTGATGATTCCGCGACTTGCATCTTTTGCTATTTCGTTCTATCTTAGTAACTTACCCTTGATTTTGCTTGCGTATCGTTGTGTGCAATTGCATCGACCTTTGCTGAGTTTGCTCTAGTACTATGTGGCGGTGTAGCCGATCTGATTGGGATTTCTATGTCCTTCGTGTCCTCTGCATCTCCTGTACCGCTGGAAACCTCTGGTGGCTTGTTTTCTTCGCTCTTTGGTCTTCTCTCGTACATCTTGTGCCTTCTATTGTAGTTCTGGGGCAAGAATATGTTCGCCAGTAACACTTGAAATCCAAATTTTTAAATGTCTGGATAATTTGACCCGTCATGACCCTGGCGCACCTCTCTCTGGCACTGACATTTTCGCCGGTATATCGCAAGTGCATGCCGAGCCCAAGCAAGTTACATTCAGGCGCGGTACCACCCCGACCGACATCTGGATTGCTCTCAGATCTCAGCACTCGCATCGGCGACCTCGTCCTCGAAAGCGTGGAGTCTTTCGTCTAGCCGTGCTTCACCAACGCATCCTCCGCCGAGGTGCGCCTATGTTCAGGTACGTACGGTAACCGTTCCACCCGCATCGTCCCAGCTGACTCCATACTCTGCACTCTTCAGGAGTTATACCAGTTTTCGCATTCCTTGCGTTGTGAGCCCCCAGTCAATTACTTGGAGAGGCGGCCAGGTACACCTGGGAGTACTGGGAAACGTGCCAGGATACGGGCGATCAATGTCTTCTCGGCTTTACCGTGCCCACGGGGCCCGGATTCGTGCGCGCGGGGAGCATCCCTGATTACTCTGTGAGTGCTCCCTCGTCGCATGCCGTCGCTTCGCTCACCGTGCGTTCCATGCAGATTGACGTTCGCCGGCCCGACGACGTTATCCCGCCTTAGAGTTCGCCAAGGAGACGGGTATACGCTGGGAGTGGAGTGAGCAGCCTTGTCGCGAGCAGCTGTCATATCAGCTTACCTTGCGCCGCCATAGCACGACTCAGTGGTCCTAATTCGTCAGCGCTATGGCTGCGTCTTCTTCCGCCCCCAAGTCTTCATCGCATTGAAGGACCTGCCGTCTAGACCCACGACCTCAAAGACATCGGGAGTCTCCCGCACCTATCCCATCGGTCGACCCTCAACCTTCTCTTTCCTTGGCTAGATCTCGTACGGCCCCGCTTTCGTCGCTGGAGGATGCACCGACGCCTACGCGGGCGTGCGCTCTCAGTGGCACTTGCTGATACCCCTCACTCTCAGCCTCGCTCTCACAGCTGGCGTCCGTTCCTCGAGGCCTTCCAGTGCGCAGAGGAACACAATATAACACTCAGCGGCTTCGCGACCGGCGGCGGTCTCCCCCGCCCTCGGGCTCGGGCTCGGTGTCGCTACCGTATATGTATGCATCGTGTAGACGGAGGTTCATCGGCGAGCTGGGCGGACGCGGGTGGCTCTCGTGCTCTTCATGACGCAGAAGAGGAGGCGGAGAAGTCCATGGCTGGGGCCACTGTTTGCGCATGCGGAGGCGACGACCTTGGCATTCGCGCTTAGCCATTCATTGTCCACCTCGACTCAGGCGTAGGGGGGGGGGGGGGGGGGGGGGGGGGGGGGGATTTTCTCGAAGCCACCATCCTTGCCGTCCCGCCCGCGGCGCCGCGTCACCTGGCCGCCAACTCCGCGCTGATCTTGAGGCTCAGCATCGATTTTCGGGGCGGTCCCGGGTATTCGATGCCCGAGCTCGCGCTTGCGGCTGACGAAAGCGGCCGGCGGTCCCGAAGAAGACTATGCCTGGCGCCGCTGCTTGCGCATGCGACGACCGTGGCATTCTCACTTACTTATTCATTGTCCACCCCGATTTCAGGCGGTCCTCGAAGTCACCCCTGCTGCGCCCGCCGCGCCCGCCCTGCCCATCAAGTCGTCGAAGTCGTCACCTGGGCCGCAGACGGAGGCGCTTTGGAGCCTCATCGGCGAGCTGGGCGTACGCGGGCTGGGTATGCGATGCCCGAACTCTCGCCGCGCTCTTGTGATGCAGCGATTGGGCTGACGGAAGAGGACCCGGAGGCGGAGAAGTCCGTGGCGCCGCTGCTTGCGCATGTGGAGGCGATGGCGGTAGCATTCTCACTCATCCATTCAGGGCCCAGCCCACCCCGAATTCAGGCGGTTCTCGAAGCCACCCGTCCTCGCCCCTCCCGCCGTGCCCGTCCAAGTCGCCTGGCCGCCACATCCGTGCCACAGACGGAGCGTCATCGGCGAGCTGGGCGTACGCGGGTATGCGATGCCTGAGCTCGCGCTCTTCGTGACGCAGCGATTGGGTTGACGAAAGAGGGGGGAGGCGGAGAGCTTCGTAGCTGTGGCTGGCACCGTGTGGAGGCGACGACGTTGGCATTCTCCTACCCATCCATTGTCTAGCCACCCCGATTCCAAGCGAACGGCGTCGTTTTCGCCGCGCCCGTCGCGCCCGTGCAAGTTGTCATCATCGTTCACCTGGGCCCCAAATCCGGAGGCTCATCGGCGAGCACGTCGTCGATTGAGGGGCGGGGCGAACACGGACATTCAATGCCCGACGCTGACGACGGAGAAGTCCATGTCTGGTGCCACGCGGAGGCACCCTGAATGTGGTTCGTCACCTGGGCCGCAGACGGAGGCTCGTCTGCGAGCTGGGCGGACGCGGTTATTCGATGCCCGATATGGCGCTCTTCATGCAGCGATTGGGCTGACGGAAAAGGACGCGGAGGTGGAGAAGTCCGTGGCTGGCGCCGCTGCTTACGGAGGCGGATGGTGATGGAGTTCCCGACCTGGCTGCCGTTTTTCACGTCATGCGGGGGCGGGGATACGCGTTCGAGGGTGCATCTCTTTTCTCTTTCTCTTCCCTTCTCCACCGTCAACGACGGTCCCTAGAAAGTCGATTACAGCCTACAGCGGTTCCCGCTCCTCGTCCCGCGCGCGCCAGCGCTGTCCCCGACCCGTCGCTCCGGGGCGCACGAGCGTCACTCCCGCACGGTGTAGCGTCGCGAGCACGAAGCCACTATCCTCACCGCCCGTCCACGTCGTCGTCTTCACCTGGGCCGCCAAATCCGCGCCGCAGACGGAGAGCACTTACATCATCCATTGGGGGGGAAGCGGGGCTCGCGCTCTTCGTGACGTGATGCAGATGAGGAGAAGAGGAGGCGGCGAAGTCGGCGAAGTCTGTCGCTGGCGTCGCTGCTTGCGCACGTGGCGGGCGTCCGCTCGTTCATGATGGATGCAGCGGGAATGCGGGTGCGAGGTGCGTCTCTTTTCTCTCTCTTTCCCTTCTCCCCCGTTGATGACCTCCCTGTAGGTAGTCAGATACAGCGTTTTCCTCACCTCGTGCCTCGTCCCACGCTCGTCCTTCGCCACGGCCCTCGACGACGCGCCCATGCCGTCCCCGCACCCGAATGATCATCCAGATCACCACCCCGACCGCCGAGCGTCACCCCCGCGCGGTGGACCACATCACGAGACTGGGGATGGGGATGTAGAACTGGAACGCGACGAAGGGGAAGGAGGACGTTATAGGTGTATGAGTATGGCTGGGCGAGTCGTTCGATGGATTATGTGCGGAGCGGAAGGTGATGCCTTTGTTTTCGTGTTTTGCGGACGAGCTGAAGAGACTCTGTTTCTGCTCTAGAACGAAGCGGATTGATGTCTATGAGCCGAACCACTAGGTGTCGGTCGTTGAGGGGAAAGTTAAACTATCATACTGCCTTGAGCTCGCGACGAGTGCGTTGCGTTTTTCTGTGTTTCTGTGCGTACGTTCATCGCTGATCTTGACACAGCCTGCTGGCGGTGCGTGGACTCGGAGCGGTTGTCTTTTGAGGGTTAGCATTCCAGCGAAGCAACACATTTGCCATTCGGTATGATGTGGGTACATTCATATGGGGTAGAGTATCGCTTCCCGGGTGGATGACACCTTTTCTCTGACGTTTTCCTTCCAGTTTCATTAGATATGAATACAACATGAAGTCCGAAGAAATACAGACGGGTTGAGCAAGATGATCGTCTTTGCCAACAAGCCTACTTCACATAGGAGCGCGATCCGTCCTACAACCCTTTTTGCACCAGCTCCTCGAGCACCACGCGATGCGCACCCTACCGCGTAGCCCCCGCCGCTACGCTGCACTTGCGGCGCGACAGCTCTCGTTCCCTCTACATCGTGTTCGCATGATGCTCTCGCACCCGCTCCGTCACAGCCACTGCCGCGTTCCTGCCCACTCCTGCGCAGCCGATGTAGACGCCGGCGCGCGATGCGAACACGAACACGTCCAGCCCCGTAGTGATGCGAACCCCAACACGCAATCCCTGTGCTACGCTCTGTGCAACGCCGGCGCGATGCGGATGCCCCCCGCTCCTTTCGCGCCCGCGTGCGCTCCCGCATGATGCCGGCACACCTGCGCAGCGCCCGCCGCTGGGCACGTCCCTGCGCAACCCCCCCGAGCTGGTGCGAACGCAAACGCGCGCCCCAAATCCCCGCCCTTCCCTCATTCCCCCGACGGCATCAAAATAATACCGTTCAGAGATTCTACGGCGTATCGTCAACGAGACGGGCTCGGGATTCCGACGATGGCGTTGCCGAAGAGGAAGAAAAAAGGTCGTGAAAATGAAGAACGGGAATCAGATCAAGAAGTAAGAGTGGTGGGAAGAGTAGAAAGCGTCCGGACAGCTTGTGAGGGGTGCTGGGTGTGCGTCTCCCTTCTCTTTCCTTCTCTTTTCGGATCTCCACCCATTTACGACCCCTTTTGGAAGTCGGCTACGGTGGTTCCCTCACCTCGCGCCCTGTCTGTGATCGGCCCTCGTCGACGTGACGATTGTGGGCGTTCAGATCACCGCCCTACCGGCGCCAAGAGCATGGGGTTGTGGAACTGGAACGCGACGGAGGAGATTATGGCTGGACGACTCGCTTGCTAGACACTGTGCGGAAGGTGACGCCGGATGCGAGGTATTTGGTGCGTTGTGTCGATGCTTGCTTTCTTTGCTCGTCGTCGTTATTCCTTTGTTTTTGTGTTTTGCGGACTCGGGGAGGTGCTGATGACGATAGTGCGTCGCGTTTTTACTCCATTCCGTGCGTGCGTTCATGGCCGATCTTCACACAGCGATTCCGATTGGCTGCTGGCAGTCGGAGCGGTATGTGTTATCTTTGAGAGTGGGGATTGAAGAAGGGACGTTTTTTGCCATTCGGTACAGACTACAATATCGTAATCCTCTGGGCCTTTCTCTCACATTTTCCCCCAAGTTTTACTGAATAGATGAATAGTTTACAGTGTGGGATCACAACTACAAGTCCAAGATAAGAAATGCAGACCTATGAATATGTCAAGCAAGATCACCGCCTTTGGCAATAAGCCGAAGTACTTCACATAAGTAGGAGCGCGACCAAGGGGCTTCGGAGATAAGAATAGCCGACATCGGCTAGGGGAGGGGGGGGTCTGGCGGGGCCGGGAAAAAAACTTTTGTAGGTCAAAAGTTTTTGGGTCTGAAATGGCCTTGTTTGCCTAGTAGGACCACCTAGGTAACCAATCGGCACTATACTCTTCAAAGTACACCTCTCTTTTACTTTACAGTCCATACCCCAAGCATCGACCCTCGCCGAGCCCGCCGCCATCAACCATCAGTGATCTTCAGAGTGTTCCGGGACCACGGCTCAGGCAACAACTTGAACATTGGCAAAATTCGCAATCACGTCCTCCACTTTTTTTTTCCAAGTTACAGTCTTACACATGCGCTCCAAGTTACTTGGCTTAAAATACAATACCTCAATGGCGAAACAAAAACACAGAAAGTGTATCTGACTTGTTTAACACTGGACATTAAGTACCAGGCAATTGACAGGGAAACCCTCCATGCACATAGTACAGTTTGCGTGTATTATCAGTAAGCCATTGGTACACTCGCTGCTCGGCAGCGAGACCAACATCAATGGATCCTGGGAGCCGGCCGCGTCGGTCCGGGCTAGGGGTGGGAACCACCTTCCTGATATGGAAGGAGGGGAAGGGGGGAGGGGTCAGCGAACCTCTGAAAAAAAACTTTTGTAGGTGATATCTTTTTTTCTTATCTCCGGAGCCCCTTGAGCGCGACCATCCTACAACCCTTTTTGCGCCAGCTCCTCTAGCACCTGCATCTGCGAAGCACCGAGCCCCATACGCGCGTCCGTGCCGATAAGTTCGCACGACTCTTCGTCCTCTCCGTCCTCCATCACACAGCGCATCACGTGCGCCACGGTGCATTCCGACGCGTACGCGATGTATGTGAGGGCGACGGCGAGAATCGCGCGCGGCGGGCCCATAAGCAGCACCCGGACAGCATCGGCGCGGCAGCGCTGTGCCGGCGGAGGCATCGTCGAAGACGACGACAACAAAAACGGATCCACGTCAGATGATGAGTCTGCTTCTGCCTCTGCGATCGCGTCCTCCGTTGGGTGCGCAGAGGCGTAGTATGGCAGCGCGAGCGCGAGGAAGTCGCGCGCGACGAGAACGTGGCGTTTGTTGAGGTGGAGCACCTTGCTACTCGGCGGGACGGCCGGCGTGTACAAGTCCAAGACTTGAAGAGCGCTACCGATGGGCTCGCCAATGTCTGTGCTTCCCGCCGGGTGGTCCTTGGATGCGGGGAGGATGCGGAGTACGTGTGTCCAGTTTCCCTGTGGCAGCTGCGTGCTGGGAGATGGAGGTGAATCCGACAGATAGAGGTATGGGATGAATTGACGCGGCCGGGGCTCTTCGAGGTCGACGACAACGTAGGGTGAGGTGGGGAGCGGAGGCGGGGAAGTCACCCGAGGAAGACGGTCCTCGAGGTGGACAGGTGGAGTGTTGCCGGCGGATGAGACGAGGTTTGCGGGTAATTTTGACTTTGTGGATGTCGGCACACTGTCGGTACAGACCCGCAGATAGACGTTGCATCTGTTGCGCAAGGGTTGCCGGATTGGTTCCATCGTATAAGTATTCAGTGGAGACTGAGTAAAGGAGCGTGGAGTTTGTCTGGAGCAAGACGGTAGTGGTGGACCGTGGCAGCGAGCGAGTAGCGAGTGAGTGTGGGATGAGCTCAGCTCAAGTCGGGGAGGTGAAGCCGCTCAAAAGTCGGTGGCAGGAATGAAAACTAAGCTTCCGCTATTTATGGAGTTTCCGGTGGCTTCAAAGCGCGCCAAAACCATTGTTGGAAAGACAAAGAAAGGAACACGATACACAGATCCTTTTCGGGCATGGGGGGAAATCAAAGCGCTGTTGCAGACTTCTGGGCTTTGGTGTCAAGATTTTCCGAGGAGCGTCTCGTTGTACGTTGATCAAGCCGTCGCGTCGTTCGAGCTGGTGGTGGTCAAAGACAAGAAGCACTCAGTCGACCGTGATCCGAATTTCGCCGAAACTGATGTTCAGAAACAAATGCTCGTGGACGCTGGAAATTAACCCTATTACACAAGCGGGTTGCTGGGCCGCTGTAAAAAAATTGGCTTGGAATCCTCTACGTATATGTATTTTTCACTCTTCTATCGTGCAGGCTTATCGCATCAATAGTGCAAATCTCACAAAAATCTCAGGAAACCAGCCGTATAATTTCTACGTTGAAAGTCCAAGGTATTATATTAGGATTATACGTATCATTTGTGCGGAAAGAATACGGGGAAAAAATGATCGTCTATTCGACTCCATTCGTGATACCGACGCTGCACTCGGTATGACGCGACTGGGTCACATATCATTCAAGGCCACCCTCTCTAGCATCTTCATATCCTCCCTGCTGAGTCCCAACCGGCCATCCTCCGCAATCAGCCTGCGCCACTTGCTGTCTCTATCAGTGTCATCCTCAATAACACCACGCATAACCTGCTTGACACTGCATCCAGAAGCATACGCGAGATAGAGGAGACCAATCGCAAGGACAAGTCGCGAAGGTCCAAGCACCAGGACTCGTACCGGGTCCGCCTGCGAATTTGGAGGCACCTGCGGCGTCATCCCAGCGAGGCCTTCGAGCGGCGCGTGTGTTATAGGCGTGTAGGGAGCGGACCAAGGACTCGATGCAGGCCAACCATTGCTGCCTGAAAAATGTCGTGGGCTCTCGGGGGGATGCGCCGAGGCATAATATGGTAGCGCCAGCGCCAAAAAGTCGCGTGCGACGAGGAGCTGGTCCTCGGAGAGATGCAATGAACGGAACTGTTTGAAGGCGGCGACGGGAAGGTGGAGGTCCAGTCCGCGGGGGCCGCTGAAATCGTTGCCAACGATGTCGGTACTGCCCGGTGGGCGGGTCTTTGTTTGGGGAAGAAGGCGGAGGGTGTGCGTCCAGTTTCCCGGCGGTGGTGGCGCGCCTGGAAGCGGAGGCGAGTGAATATATAGATAAGGGACAAACTGGCGCGGGGCATGGGGATTATGTGATGTGCGAGACCCGTGGGCTGCATTACTACGCGAAATGGTGTCCCGAGTGTAGTCGGTGCGGAGACGTGTACACTGCATAGTTCAGAGAATCGAGAAGCAGGAAGCTTGAGGTGAGTGCATTTGAAACAAGTAGCGAAAGCCTTTTATACATATTGCCGAGTCTCAGGAAAGTCTTGTGTCGAATTCCTTATTCCCGAAAAGGACATAATGAAAGAACAAGAACTTGAGGGAAGAACAAGGGCTTGAGAGGACAACATATTATTAGCGTTCTTGCGACCTTGTCCTTTGTACGAGCCCGACAGCCGACGACCCATGAGTGTGGAACTTGAAGTCGCTCCGACTCGTCGCTCGCCAGTGTCGCCACTCGAGCACGTCTGGATCTGTTGCCCAGAAGACGCTAAGTATTCTGGAATAAGGAGTTTCAAACAACTTGAAGCAGAGCCTCAAGCTCGGTCAATAATCGCGCATATTCGTCGACATCCATGGTAGGGAGAGAGGTGCAGAACACAGCATCACACTGTGACTCACAATCGCGGCCTGGCGGATTTTCAATGTCCTCCTGTGGAACGGCGCCTTCCAGCCCTCTGCTCTTCTTCCCAACCCATCACAATTGACCGAAATTCGTGCTATCCTGCGTTCCAACACCGAGCCGGAGGACACAGCTCGCTTTCGCCGCATAATTGACGACGCTCCGTCCGAGCTTGTCCGATATGACACCGAGATCGTTCGCGTCCAAAACATCCTGGATAGATTAATTTCGGAACGTGCTATGTTGGCAGAATATTCCGATGCTTGTCAAAGCTTATTCGCGCCTGTGCGACGCCTCCTCCCGGAATTATTGGTCGAAATCTTCGACGCCTGCGCTCCGGAGAGTGCAGTGGATCTCTTCACGACGGATACCGAAGCTGAAGAGCTCAATCGCATAAGTATGCACTGGCATTTACTCCAAATATCCCAGGTGCGTCTGCCGCGACGTGCTTGGAGCATTAATTCTACGTGCATTATCAGGTGTGCTCCCGCTGGCACGTTATCGCCATGCGCACAGCCAGACTGTGGTCCTAGATAATTACAGATACGTCCCTGTGGATGGATTCTTCGACCTCCACTCCGCTCGCCAACATGGCCGGTCTTGGTCGGTTGGAGTCCTCCTTGAAGCGCGGGGGAAACCATCCGCTCACGTTGAGAGCGGTCGTTAAACATATAAAGGAGGGCCCTATCATGGAGGCGCTAGTCAAGCATGCCCCCCGGTGGCGTGATGTATATTTATGCTGCGACCTGGAATCCTTCCCATTCATGGGTGTCGCTGGAGATCTTCCGCATCTTGAGCGTCTTTCCATCTGCAACCATAGCCTATCGGGAGCGAACACTACTTTCTTCGAGAGTGCTTCCCTTTTGAAAGACGTTATGTTCAACGGGTCGATCTCCAGCATTCCGAGCCTCCCATGGGCACAGCTGCAGGCCTTTCGTTATCGCGACGATGATGGGTCGACAGATCTTGGCGCTGCCCTTTCCCTTCTAGAACGTTTGTCGGCAGACGTAGACTTCTCGCTTTCCTTGGAAATCACGGGCGCCGAGCTGCGAGACTTGCTGCCAATCGTTTCACATGCGTCAAGCTTTGGCCTTGAGCTCATGGCCAGTGCGGACGGAAACCTCGACCCGGTTAACCAGGCTCTGAGGAAGACCCTCCAAGCGCTCACCTTACCACACTTGAAAGAGCTGACCTTCGATCGTGACTGGTACAAAGCTGCTCCACGCTGGGACCACGTCGAGTTCCTGCCATTCGCCTCGCGTTCCTCACTGCAGACGACTCTCACCACGCTCGACATTCACATCTTAATCTCTGACGAAGAACTCCTTCAATGCCTCTCTGCGTTGCCGCTATTAAAGATCCTGGGTATATCTGATGGCAGCGGACGCCAGGCAAACATCTTGATCACAGATAATCTCTTTCGACGCCTTACATGGAGGGCGGACAACAGCTACCTCGTCCCACATCTTCATCTCCTCTTCATCAGTTCGCTCTTCACATTCAGTGACAACGCCTTCTGCGACTTTTTGGTGTCTCGCCTGATTCCTTGCCGCACTCATGTCCCGCGATCGGAGCCATTCCAAGTACTAGTTTGTTGGCTTGCAAAACGCGAGCGCGAGTTTTCTCCAGAGGTTTCTGCGCGGATAACTGGTTTGATGGCAGGGAGAATTGGGTTATAGATCCTCCCAAGATCCAGACGAACCATTCGATGACCCTTATTATAATAATGTAACGAGTTGATAGCGTACACAGAACTCTGAATTCAATATTCTGAATTGGTTGGAATCAGCAAGCGTGAAACTCATGCAGGAGAAACATGAATCACCAAATGCTCGATTGGTCCATAAGATCCGAATGGTCACCTCTGGGCGAGCGAGACTAGCTCTAGCTAGTGTAAAAAACGGCAGGTCATCGTACTCCCATCTGTTAAAGCCCACGAACTCGAACTCGACAGTCGACAACGCAGGGAGGGCGTTGAGCCATGGCAGTAGCGCGGCGCCGTCTTCGATCCGTACACATATAATGTGCACAGCGTCTACGCAGTGCAAAGTTCTCACGAGCGCAAAGTCTGTTTCTGTGAACCTCCCAGGGGTGAAGAAGACGGCTATTTTCAGCTGTGTCGGAATATTGCGCTGAGCGAGGTAATGGAAAAGAGACGGATGTGGATCGGTCTCTTCGTTGGTGAAAGGAAAAGAGATGGTGCGTGGCAAGGACGGGGCCGTCGCGACCAGCATGGATAGCAATTCTTTGATAGTCGTCGCTCCAATTTCACAGAGATTGGGCAATGCGAGCGGCGGGCACAGCAGGGCAGCCCGGTGTAATGGTGTCGGCCGCGAATCAATGATTGATTGAACCTGCGGATGGGAGATGAGGAAATCTCTGAGTGCGCTGGGGTCAATATGTGGTGCGGTGATGATAAGATTTTTGAGATGGGGCAGTGCGAGTTTATGCAACATAGCGCTCAGATGCGCGACCGACATTCTGCTGTCATCCGAACCATCATGTGTGTGCCCCAATGTGAGACTTGTGAAAGGGATCTCCTTTATGAACTCGTTTACGACAACAATTGTGAACGGTCGCAGGCCATCCAAGCGTTTCCGCTGGAAATGCAGCTTCAACGACGTTATAAATGCAATGGGGGGGCCTCTCAGCTTTTTGAATAGATCTCGAGCCGAGCAGCGTAAGCAGTGTCGATGCGAGACCAGGATGATGTCACGGGGTGTGTGGGAAACCATGGGAGACAAGACGCTGCGAAGTACCCGATGTCTGGCGAACGGCTCTGAGGCAGTGGGCGGGAACCACAGCTCGACGGAGCTCAGATCTGACGACTGTGCGACTAGCGCACGGATCAGGCGGAGATGAAGGGAAAGATTGGATTCTTCAAAAATGCAAGAGAGGTTTTTGATGCTCGGCATAAAGGGCGCGCGAAGGAGAATTGGGAGGAGACGGGACGGGACGGTGAAGTCGCCTGCAATAAGATCGGAATATACGATGCCATTTGTGAGGAGAACGATGCGGACACTGAGCTCATTGAATGGACGACATACGGCCGCTACAACGAAGAGCGTGTCGTCGTCTAATTGGAGGAAAATGTGATTCCAAAGTTCCGTCGGCAACGTACGGCGGCCATCCTCCACAATTGATTGGGAGCGACGGCTGAGCCTGTTCCAAAGCTTGAGGACGGGCGAGAAGCGCATCATTGTGGGAGTTGGTAGGGAGTAAGCCAAGCTTTGTGACGGTCACGGGCCCTCTGGCTTGCGGGTTGTTCCGGAACGCCCGGCACCGCCTGTGGCGGTGCCAGCGTTGCGGTATATGACGCGTGTGACGATGCAACATGAATGCATGATGCCATGATGGCCAGTTCGGAAATCGCCGATGGTTCAACTTCCTGGTTTTCAACCGTGGCACGTGTCTAAGGTTGAACATATTCAGAAGCCGGGTGGGTTTTTTTTCTTTGAGTTATGGCGACAGGATTACTCGGTGTCAGATAGCCTGTATATTAAATAATATACTGTCAGGCGAAGACTTACTAGGACCGCTTCAGAAATTGCCGACGCTTCAACATCGACACGTGTTCAAGCTTTCACTGCAGCTGCTGAAATGGTTTGGGAGAACGGCGAAGCCTGTTCCAGAACTTGAGGGGGGTCGATAAACGCATGATTGTGGGGAGTTGGTTAGCGGAAACGCGGTGTGACGCGTGTGACAGGCCGCGTGCGACTGATGATGGCCGCTTCGGAAATCGCCGATGGTTCAAATTCGTTTTTCAGCATGGGCACGTGTTCAACATGTTAGCAAACCGATGGGTGTGATGGTTGTTTTGGCGTTATGGCGATAGGATCACAATGGCAGCAGTGACCGAAGGCATCCAATTATTGCCGTTTTCAGAAAAGTTGGCATTTGTGTTTGGTGGCCGTTACTGGACAAAACCACTACTTTTAGGGCTAAGCGGTTGAGTTCTTGCGAGATCCCGAGAGATCCTGAGAGAATCCTCGAGATTTGTCGAGATCTCGCAAGATCTCGCAGGATCCCGAGAGATTTGGAGCTTTTGTTCTAGTCGAGGTATTTTCCACATCATACGTCGATCAGGATCCCTCGAGATCTCGGTGCCGGGCAATGAACGTGTGTTTGTATAGTAGCCAAACGGTGTTCGAGATCTCAACAGATCTCGAGGAATCTCAAATAAACAAAATGACTTTTTGAGTTACCCGAACTGCATCAGTATATTTTTAGGATGTTGAACCCATGCATACACGAGGATCTCAACCTGTTCTGGTCTGATAAGCGTGCTACAATCATTTCTCCGCAGCATCTCCATGACACCATTGATTGCCTGCAGATTGCCAAGGCAGCCAAGGCAAGGCAGAGGTCAACACGCCCACGTGAGTGTTCACCACTCTTCTTCTCTCGCTCTCACATCGATGTCCTCCGAAGTCCTCGAGAATCTACGGGCTGCGTACCAGATCCTAAAGCGCAATGTTATTCGCACTCTGCGCACCCAACGTGGAGCCGAAGCCCAGCTTAATTATCAGGTCAACGAGGCTCTTCAGTTCTTTTCAGCAGCCGACAGGGCAAGTCCTTTTTCTTCCTACCAAAGATCGATCTCATGAGTGTCTACAGCACCGGGCTGCCATTCCTCCTGACGAGTTTGCCACCCTCGAAAGAAGCATCACCGCCATGATGGACTCTCTTAACGAAGCTCGCCATCAGTCCTCTGACCCACCCACCAGTTCTCGTCTGGTCGTTACAGCGCGCACCCACACCGGAGGTCGCCCTCGAGTAGAAATCGACCCAGCCTTTTTGTCCCATGCACTGACCCTCCGTGGCCCTAGTGGGCTACAGGGCATATTCAACGTCTCTGCACGCACTATTCGTCGCCGCGCTCTTGAATACGGGCTTGTACAACCAGGGCAGCCCGTGTACAGAGATGTGCCTCAACTGGATGGCACGGTTGCACGCACGTACACTTCTACTTCCGCACCTGTGTCATCATTGACTGATGACGAACTCGACTTCTTCCTCACCTCCATCCTCCAAATCTTCCCCAACTTTGGCCGGCGGATGATCAAGGGGCGGCTTCAAGCTGCTGGACACCGTGTACCTCGTGAGCGAATAGCGGCATCCTATCTCCGTGTTCACGGTGCACCGGGCGCCTTTGGTGCTCGCTTCATACATCGAATACCGTACCACGTTGCTGGTGCGAATTCGCTCTGGCACCACGATGGCCAACACGGTCAGTTTAATATTTGCTAGATACCCCGCTCTAACATGTCGCCTCCAGGCCTCATTCGCTTCAAGTTTGTGATCCATGCCTTCGTCGATGGGAAGTCTCGCTTTGTCACCGGTATACGGGTCAGCAATAACAACCGTGCCGAAACTGTCCTCTCCCTGTTTGAGTCTGCAGTCGCGCTGCACGGTCTCCCCAGTCGTGTACGAGGCGACCACGGCACAGAAAACATTCTCGTTGCAGTGATGATGGAGCAAGAGCGTGGGGCAGGGCGCGGGTCATATATCTGGGGCAGGTACGGGCATCAGTAATGGTATCCGGTCAGACCTCGACTTCATTGCTTCACAGGAGCGTTAACAACACTCGCGTAGAACGTCTCTGGTACGATGTCACGCACGGCTTTGGGTACAAGTGGAAGTCCTTCTTTCTAGATTTGGAAGTCAATCACGGCCTAAACCCATCCACCGAGGTCCACATCTGGCTGCTTCACCACCTGTTCCTTGACAGCATCAACGCGGATGCTCAGGAGTGGGCCGATGCTTGGAACTCGCACGACCTCCAGATCCGGGGTGAACGCACACGGTCCCCTCGGGACATTTTCCTTTTCAGCATGATCCAAGACGGCCCTCGAGGCCTTGAGCGCTTCATCGAACCACCGGATGAGACAGTCGAGGATCCTTCCACATATGCCATCGACTGGGACGTGATCGACAACCCCACACTGATGCGACACCATCTCATGCAAAACCCACAGGAGTGGGAGGATCGCAACCCCTTTGCACCCGGCATCCAGGATCTTTCAGACGTGCCCTGTGAGCCACCCCAGTCTGTGTTCTCTGCAGAGCAGATCAGATACCTTGATGAAACCCTTGCGGCCATTGTAGATACAACATCTCGTAGCATACATGTACGAAAGCGCGTCTGGATCGAAGCCTTTAGAATTTGTAATGAATTTTATCAATAAATCGTTCTCATCCCAAACACTGAGTCATGAAATAATGGAAAACATGTATATCAAGCACATGTAAATTAACTAAAAGGAAAACTTGTTCTTTCCCAGAGCCCGAGCCAGTTTGCATAGTGAATGTTCAATCATAACAAGATCAAACTGGACTTCCTGTCTCACCTCCGGTGGCCAATGTTCATATATCGTGTTGTAAACAATTCTCAACCCCTCGATGCAAGCGTCGGGGGTCGAGGATTTAGGCTTCTTTCCGCCCTTCTGGCGCTCTGGGATCAGGTTCAGAAGCTCCAAACCCCGAACGGCACCTTTGTTCAACCGACATATGATAGCGCCAAGCTCCTCTATCGTCGGTGGTTGGACAAGTCGAGGGTTCGTGTAGGTATAATCGGCCGCCAGGAGATAGGACCCCAGTGAGCCCAGTTGGTAGAAGCGAACTCGTCCGTTGACTGACCCTCTCAACCAGTCCCAGAATGCAGTGAAAGGAATGCTCGCTGCATCTGTGGAGGCAAGCTGCGCTGCAATATTTTCTGTGGCAACCAGCGGGCCGTATATAGCGGCAAGGTTAACAGTCCTGCCAGCGTTGTGTGGCCCATACGCAGAACTGTTGCAGAAAAATGCGGGTGTAGGGTTACGACCATGCTCGGCAGTGAATCGTGCAGCCGAATCCTTCATGACAGATGCAAAATCTTCATGATCTGTGTATCGCATCCGGCAGTTGCTAAAAAATCGGTGTTGAATGTGATTGCACGGAAAATGAGGGCACTGAGGAAGCCGCTCTGTGTGGCTGCAAAATCGGAGGTATATGGCCCCAAGGGACCGGCTGCGCGTTGACGAGATGGGGCAAGCTCTCTGAATGGACACAGGCGGTCCATGTTTGAGAGCATAAAGCTCTGCCACTCAGTCAGCCCGTGGCCCTGCCGGGTAGCTGCCAGCGCTTCGTCCAGGAATTGCATGAACACGGCTAGTTTCTGCTGCGCTGGCGCTGATGGAGTTTTGGACAAAGAGTACAGAGCTATTGCAGGATGGGGAAGCGTGAGTGCACTGGCGGTAAGGGCCTGTGCGGTGGAGTTATCTGGCAGTTGCGGATGGGAGTCGGAGTCTGGGATCTCATCTACATCCATCAGTGAGAGAGGAGCAGCCGCCGGCGCACGGACAAGTTCCATGACTTGAGCAAGTCGTGACAGGACATCTGCTTCGGATGAGGATGCCTGTGCCAGAGGATGTGCTCGCAGCTGTAGCAGAAGCGTTTGGAACTGCCGAAGGCAGTGGGGGCGCGCTATGGAATCGCCAAGGACATATTTTCGGATTTGAACATAGGCTCTCCAAACCTCGTCCAGAAGCAATGCGCGGAGCCCAATGGTTTGAGTTATGGCCTCGACAAACCATGCCTGGTAACGCGATACCCCGCCGACTGGGAATTCTAGCCACGATGCGATTATCTGCGCAGTGTGGGTGGTTGTCGCCTCCAGCAACGCTTTGTTGTCAACCAGGATCTCACGGCGCTTGTTGGAAAAATTGAACTCAGCGCTAGCAAGCGCTAAGCCGTATTTTGATGCAATGAAAGTATGGTGGTCGGCACGCCGTTCGAGTACTGCAGCGACATCACAGGCCAATTTGCCGATCCACATTGTGGGTAGTATGCTCTGACGCCGGGCTTCAACCGCCTCTTGAATTTTCTGAGGGCAAAACACATCCAGCCAGCGCCAGGCAAAGAAGGTGGTGAGCATGATACATTCGCGATCGAGACGCGTCCGCAGCGAGGTCATGGCGTGAAGGCCATTCATGCGGTTCAACCCCCGCCAAATCGATGGGAAGTATGTTGTGGTGCTACTTGCATCGGGGTGTTGAAGCAGCGCTGAGTAGGCTATATCCAACTCTTGTAAATCCAGGGTAGTTGCCACCGCCTGCGACGCAGCTTCCCAGGCGGTCTCAACATCGTGTAGATTCCGTTTGATCACATGCAGATTCAGCGCCTCGATAACAACGAGACTGGCATCTTGCAATAAACATTTGATCAATGGTGCTGTTGGAACGAGCATAAATGATATGATTCTAACCTGCTACATGTCTACTCGGTATCATATCTCCCTCGACATCGGAATCTTGTAGGCTAACACTCTGCCATTTGTTGGGGCGAAACGCATGGTTAGTTCGAGTTGACCGCCGAAGCTCTGAGGTGTGCGGCAGAGTGACCCCGGCAGCAGCGTTCTTGTAAGACTCGGAATTCCATATGTTGGGTGTAGGCACCGCTGAACAAACCGTCCCGCTCAGTGATTCACACACATAATTTCGAGCGTAAAGTACACACCTTCCGTGTTCCCAACTCTTGCTTTTCGCACGCGCTTTCCCAGCTGTGGCTCTAAGAAGCGGTCAATTAGTATCAATTCTTTGAGAGCAACTGTGATTAAATATACACCTTCGGTCTCGCTGATTTCCTTGCGTTTTTTCGATTGAGCTCTGCCACCACTGACCGCTCCTCCTGTCCCAAGTTAAATCTTCATAACGCTATGGCAACACCTGAATAGCAACTAACCAACTGTTTCATTGTCCCTAGAATCTGAAGTGAAGCGTTCAGCACGCTTCCTATGCAAAGAAGACAAAAAAAACAATATTTACCGTCACAGTCGCTCTCTGCAGGCTCCCCGATTCTCTGGCCATTAGGAAGAGTGCGGACTGGCAGCCTCCATTAGCCCTTGAAAGCGCACATAATGTGCTATAACGTACCCACTGCCTCCTTGCTGAATGTTGTACCGCTCCTGAGTACACGATCTTGGCTGGTGTCTGGCAAAAAATCTTAGAAGGTAACCGCCATTATATCAATAGACCCGACCGTACCGGGGTCAGTATCCTTCGTACGGAGATCAGTATTGTTGTCATTGCTAGCTTCCGGTTCTGAACAAAGCAGAATATCAGCCACAGTCTACAAAGCAAAGGCAAACATCACCGACCAGGGGTGCTCCCACTACCGCTGCTATCAGACCGCCCCCCTCCCCCACTCTCTACTCCAGCGCCCTCCTCCAAATCTGTTGCGCTCTCACCCTCCTCGGTAGCCACCTCCACAATCACCTTCTTCGCACGTTTTTTCTTACTCCCTTCTTTTGGGCCCGTACGCAGCTTCGGCTTCGGCCTCGGCTTGGGGTCACCAAGCTCTGGCTCTGAAACATCATCTTCCTCTTCCTGCTCATCCCCACCATCATACCCGTCCCCTGGGTTCCACGTCAGAGCATGTCTCAAATGGGGGAGAAATACGGGTTCATGCTGACCTTCTTTCAGATTCAGCGGCTGGGGAATGTGGTGTTTCAAAGGTCCACGGTGGCCAACAGATGGTATGTGCGTTGCAACGACTGCTGTCCACGCGTCCCACCGGGCCCACGCATCGGATCGGACCTGGTCTTGGTCAACCATATCTGCATCAGGACAGTCCACAGTGTACACCCATGCCGTCCGTCGATGCTCAGGAAGGCGATGTCCAGGGGCAAACTCCCAAGGCCCAGTATTAACCCGCTGTCCATCAACCTGCATCGTGATCGATTGGAGGAAGATATCAGGGTCCAGCCGCACTTTGTACCGAGCGGGCAGTTGGAGAAGGAAATAATAGCAAAGGAGGAGGAGTGAGCGGATAATGAAGGTCACCAATGCCTCCTGAGACATCATCAACACCCCCTCCCGCACGAAAGATGCCCTCTCGCAACTGCTGGTTGCGGGCCAGCCCTTGGCAATTCGATTTGACACTCTAAAACATTCCTTAAGACTGGTTCATGCCAAGATAAGACAAATTTCCTACCCTGCATGCAACATTTCAGGCGGGAATATAAACGCCTCATTGTTCGGCATGGCCCCAAGAGTCCAGCGAGCGGTTCCGTTCACCATGCGCGTGGGGGGGTAAAAGATGAGGACGAAGCGGTACGCAAATTTGTACAGCTTAGCACCGGGAGCGGAACTGCACAGGGGAGGAGTTCCACCGTGCCGACGAAGACCCGAAAAATTAATGGAGGCATGAGAATCAAGCTGGATGAACACCCCAAGCTCCAGAATAAAGAAAAAACCCGGAGTGTAGCCCTCTGGAAGATCTGAATTGGCGCTCATGTGGGAGTAATGACCTGCAGAATCCTTGCGGTCCGTATGAGCGCCACCGTAGAAGCCCATGTCCGTGGCCAGAGAGGGCCCTATGTTACATGTGTTTAGCACCACAGATTCGGTTGCGGTTGTTGAACCTACGTGTTGCCTTCCCATGTTTGCGAAGTCCTCTTTTGCCTGCCGGAGGCACAAGAGGCTGTTTCGCAGATGCCACGTTGGCCTGAGATGTTGCATAGGCATAGTTATTGCTGACACCAATTGCAGGAAAATTGACCAGGGATTGGACTTCCCGTATACGTTCACGCACGATAGGTGGCGCCTCGCTGAAGGCCGCCGCAGCAATAACGGCTCCGGACTATAGGTCAGATCCAAAATATGTTGAATCAATGCAACACAGAGGTAGAAAACATAGATTGAACAAACCGTCAGAACACGCTGACGCATAGCAGCATCCGCATCAATCTCCTCAGTCGGCATCTTGGCAGAAGCAACCGGAGCCACAATTGAGGTTGGAGCCTCAGCAGAAGGCCCGAGGGTGTAGCATCGAGACGGTGGCTGCACAGATTTGCAGATTTTTGTCCGCTCGTACGCTATTCCCCCTACAGAAGGGCCCCGTGTCGGGTTGCCATCAGAATTGGTTGGTTTCTGGGGCCGTGTGCGAGTACGTTGTGCTCGGGGGCCTAAGAAGTTGTCGCGAGCTTCGTCAAACTCTTTGGTCATGGAGGGAGTGATTACCCGGCTGGATGTCATCTAAATCAGCGGCCCACCATTTTCTGAGCAGCTGTTGGCAACGCACCCGCCAGTGACCCAAACCTGGATCACATCATCCATGGGATCCTGTGTGCCCTGGATGCTCCTTGAAAATACTGAATCCCCCTCGTGAAGCTGCACTTGTCCTACATGCCAGAGAGAGCTTCAAATTATGAAATAAGGGAAAATTGCACAACACACCTATGGCAAGCAGCTCTTCAAGCGTTCCGGATGGAATTTCCCGCTTCTTCTCCCTCTCCCATGTTGCCTTCAGCCCCTGGCGAGAGGTGTCTTGGAGATAGACATACGCTGTCCCGCTTGGTATTTCTGCGCGCTGAGGGTGATTCTTTTCAATAAACAGCTTGGCCAAGGTTGGATCCCGGCCAGGCAAGTTAAGAAAGTTGGGCTCAGGTGGGGCAGTAGACATAATGAGGGGGAAAGATGGAGAGGGTTACAGCGCCCCCTAACCTGGTGTTACTGGTGGATAAGCTCCGGGCCAATCAGGGGCAACCACCCCTATCTATGATGTCAATGGATTGCAACTTGGCGAGTTGCAATCCATTGACGTCATAGCAGGCAATTCAGAGCGCCTGATTGGATATTCCCCGAGAATCTCAAACAAGAGTCTTGAACACCCGGTGCTGGGAGCTGGCAAATGATATATTTCGGACGTACTAAAACAAAAACCAGGAATCCGGCTCAAATAAAACCAAAGTGGGTGTTACCGACGATGACAAGACAAAGGTGGTGGGAGTGTAGGAAAGGTGCCTGTGCATTTGCAGCAGAGTTGGTTCATAGATGAAGGAGCACTCACTTCAAGTCCAAAGTGCGATTTTTTCGGGAAAATGAGTGTAAAGTTGGCCTCGGCGTCGGTGATAGTGGCGAGACGAGCCTGTGGACGACCCGGGGGAAGGTGAGGGTCACTGCAGGGAAGGTCCATGTCAAATTTCAGCCAAATCGGTCCACATCTGAGGGAGCTACACTCACTGCAAGTCCCAAGTGCGATTTATTGGAAAAATAAGTGTAAAGTCGTCGCCAGCGCTGGTGATGGCGGCGAGACGAGCTTGTCGTCGACCCGGGGGACGGTGGGGGTGACCTCAGGGAAGGTCCCTGACAAATTTCAGCCAAGTCGGTCCACATTTGAGGGAACTGCACTCACCTGAAGCCCAAAGTGCGATTTCTTGACTCTGTAGGTGGAAAGTCGGCCCCGGCGCCGGCGATGAGGACGAGACGAGCCTGTCGTCGACCTGGGGGAAGGTTGAGGGGGCCGCACAGAAGGTCCATGTCAAATTTCAGCCGAATCGGTCCACATCTGAGGGAGCTACACTCACTGCAAGTCACAAGTGCGATTTTTCGGAAAATAAGTGTAAAGTCGGCCCCGGCGTCAGCAATGACGGCCAGACAAGCCTGTCGTTGACCTGGGGGAAGGTTGGGGGTGACCGCAGGGAAGGTCCCTGTCAATATCACTTCCAGTAACCTATTCAATGCTCCATACGAGAAGGATACTGACGCTTCTCAATCAGAATGCCCTCAAGCAGAGGTGGATGCCCTATCTGCCTATTTCCCGGACCTCACGGACGGGCGGGGTTGGATGAACATCATCTATCTTTCCTGCATGATTATCTTGTTTCCTGCAATGGATCATCGACGCTACGTTGGCGAAGGAACTCCAGAGGATGAATTGAATGAGGCGGAGGCAACGGTGGCTGCTTATTCAGTGTGGCGCAAGTGGCTGGCCTCCAAGTACACTTGCTTCAAGTCCTTTGACCGTGGCCATGTCCTTGATTGGGAGGCTGATGTTTTTACGGTAATGTTTCAAAACTAGCTCATCTTTATCTGACCACCTTTCCGGCAGCCTTGTTTATTGCATCTGGCCACAACGCTCTACCAATATCATCACCGACACAGTGACAAGAACCGAGATGTAGAAGTATTCCGCCACTTCACCAGCAAGGCTTTCGCATCATCGCTTTCACGGGCGCTTGGAGGCTACAGCGATATAGTACTCAAACAATTCAGGTCCAATATCCAGCCCTCCAAGCCATGGAACGATACAAACTTCTTTAAGCTGGATGGGAGTGAGTTGTGTGTGGTGCTTCAGTAGCCAGGTGTTGCAGTTCACTATCTCAAATATGATAGTTACATTTTTTTTGAGTACTTGAACGACTACAACTCAACACGGCACCAGAAACTACTGACTAGTGCGTGACCAATGACGTCAATGGATTGCAAGTTCAGAAGTTGTGGTCCATTGACGTCATCATCTGACCAAATATGGACCGCAATTTGATTGATGGGCCTGGCTAGTACTACGAGACGGAACGCGACGGGCGCAAGGTCTCCAAAACCTGTCCTACATCCGCCTTAAACTTTTCAAAAGGCATTGTGAGCGCCTCTGTCTCTGGCCTGCCTGACTCGTCATCTAGGAAACGCTCATCGATATCTGACTCCACCAGCATCACCGAGAGGATTTCGGTCAGGCGCAGAAATTGGGTGGCCGTGGCTGGGGCCAGGCCGGTCTGGGTGATGCTCCCATTCGACACCCGGAAGAGCTGAGCCAGCAATCGACGAGCTTCACGAGCCTTCCCAACTGCGGTGCGTGCGGTAGCAAATGTTTTCTTCTTGAGTCCCGCGCAGGCAATCACATCGGCGTAAGTGATGGTGTGCCCCTCCACCTGGACGGGAGCAAAGACGCGAGAGCTGAGGTCAAGGCCCAACATAGCACAGATAGCCAGGATATGCTTTTCTTGCATGATATGTCGGTAAGCCTGGCCTAAACGTGGTGCAGTATGGGCATGAGCTATACGCTCGAAGCGAAGCTGGAACCGATTACGAAGATATTGTGCAACTGCGGGATTGACGGCGGAGGTGTCGGTGCCTGTAGATGCTGGAATGGAGGGGGGGGTGTTATTGTCGGAGGAAAGGACCGTTGGAGCGACCACCATAGTGCTGGCTATGGTGGTGGGGTTCTGTTCACTTTGGACGTCCTACGGAAGGTCATTTTTATCAAGCTGCATGTCTTTGGGTGACCTGACCTGGTGGTAAATGTAGATGGCGTACACCGGCGTGGAATGATCCAGCTGGCGTTGTAGAAGCAAATCACTTCTGGTTGGCGACAACAGCACTGGTGTCACCAGCGATAACGCAGAACTGGTGCTCTCCTGGACCTCCGCTAATGATCCTAGCTCACGAAAGTTGTAACTGAAGTGCATATAATTGGTAGAAACATCCATGGCGAAATTATTGGTGCCGACGAAAAAAGTGGCCCCATCAAGCGTTCGGAGAATCCGTCCAAGCATCCCTGTGGACAGGCGAGTAATAAGGGTATGATCAGGGCCAGGTAGCGCTGGGAGGATCTGGACATAGGTGCGTCCACCTTCTTGAGTTTGTACAGTAACCAAGTACAGGGCTTGATAAACACGTCAATGGTAACGTATAATATTCTGAATGCCTTGTCTCACGTTCAAGAATGGGGCTATCATCTGGCGTTGGAGGGTGTGAGATTACTGCAAGCCATGGTGAGTTACGTCGACATAATGTTACAGACGATTGGCCTCACTTTCAGGCATGTACTCGTGCTCGTTGATTGAGTTCACTGGGCTTGAAATGACCTCCAATCCTAGAGTGGATCAGCAGATGCACTGCAGGTTTGAACTTTTTATCCACCTGCCCGTCGCCCATTGTCAGAGGCAATATCCACAGGCGACATAGAGTTCGGTGTTTCAATACGATGGATCTGTGCAATGAGCGTCTCGATCCGCTCATCATAGGTGAGACTGGAATCTATATTGCGTGAGTGAAGGCCAAATTTGAATAGTTATTGACTCGCGCACCATCCATCCTGGCCAGGAATTCCTGGGCTGCAATTCGATCTCCAAAAGACAGTGGCTCTGGGTATTCTAGACCGGTGTCGCTTTCAAGGTCTGTAATTTCTGTACTAGTTCAACACATTGCACACTGGGGTGGATGGCTTCGCTAACCTGTTTCGTATAGAAGGGCATTTTCGGCTTCCTGAAGATCTGCCTGTGGCCATTGCACTGTATGTCATTGGTTAAGACGCTGCATCGTGAGAGCACAAGACATACCGGTTTCACTGGGCGGCCCATCCAAGAGCTCCACGGACAGCTCACGCCACTCAATGAGCGGTGGGAGGCCGGACGGACTCGTCGACCCAATGATCTCGCAATCGGAGCTTGAGTCGTCCTCTTCGGTGGCGGGAAGAGCATAGCTCACAGGTGCATCTGCACGAGCAGGTGGACGGCTTGTTCGAGAAGAACGACGAGTGGGCTCGGACTGTCCTCTATTCCTGGAAGCTCTACGTGGGGGCATAAAGGTTTCCAGTCAAGCAGTGCGTTATCAGGTGCTCATATGGGAAGTGGGAGGGTGCTGATCGACATTTTTTTCCATCTGCAGACTGATTGTAGCTAAGCTATGTGGAAACACGTTTCAGACAGTGAAACCGATTATCGGTGCAGAAGTAGATGTTTTTTTTTGGGACGCTGTCTACGAACTAATTGGAGTGCATAAGGCCACGCTAAATGGTATTATGCTGGCGATCAAGTAACTGTGAGTGGAGCCACAGCTCAAACTTCGTAGATCGGTTGGGGCTCATAGGAAGCGGTTCCAAAAGAAGATCGCGAAGGTGCAGGTCGAGATAGACGTCTACATTGTAAAAACACGTGTGAAAATGAAGCGGTGTACCGAGCATTCGTTCCTGGTGAGAGCTAAGCATCGTAAACACTTATGATCATAAACCAATAGTACCTTGAATCCAGTAGCGTGGAACTTGAACTGGAGGCGTTGTGAGTGAATAATAGGTAGACAGGCAGTACAGAAAACGGACGTTGATGCTCCATGTCGGCTCCATCGGGCGCATATCAGAGTCGGAACCACCACATAATATCAGGTTGGCGCGAAGCAAGGGATCGTTGCGACAGAGCTGGAACTCCTCCTCCGTAACATTCAGGCACCGTACACCATTGGGATGTCCCCGGCCATGGGCATAGCGTTCCAGACGAAGTTGAAACAGCTTGACAAAGTATGCGCTGGTTTTCCTAGGTCTGAGCGGATTAAGATATTTGAGGTGGGTGATGACATCGTCAACTGCACGGATACGTCGGTCGTAGAGAGTGACCAAGAAAGGGCGGGCGTTCTGCTGGCGAATGCTCTACGAGAGAGTCATAAGTTGCAAAGCTATCCACAAAGAGCACATACGTACCTCCGTAAAATGTTGCCCAAGGTTGAAGCCTTCCTGAAGAGCGATGAACTCTGGGTGGCTCCAGGGCGAGTGGTGTCCCAGGAGGACCACAGCGAAGGCAGAGATGATCCATGCTTGATGCTCCTCCGGCTGGCGGTGGTTGCGAATGAGGTTGGGCTGAAGACTTGTGATATTAGCGATGATCAAATATTAAATGCAAAGACAAAACAGACCTGCATTTCTTGTGGCATACGTTCGATGATAAATTGTCGAAGAGGATGGGTAGCTTCACGTGCCGGAGGAACAGGGGTGTCTAGATGAAAGTCATACCAGGGAGCAAGAATATTGTAGGCGCCGGGATCCAAGTGGAGAAGAACGTGCTGAGGAATGAGCATGGCCTCTCGCCCAATGCAGAGAGCGAGCAGGACCCAAATGCTGATAGGAAGAGGCCCCTGCCGAAGAAGGAGGCAGTGGAGGGCTAGAAATGTGCCGTGAGCACGAAAGGTGTTGACGCGCTCCGGGATTTCAGCATCTATGGCCGTAAAGATAGGACGAAACATATCGGAGCTGGTAGCCTGCTGCCAGTAGGTGTGGAATGTTGTTAAAATCGCGCACCCCTCGCGAAAAGTGGCGCGCTCAGGGCCAGGTCCCTGGGTGACTGCACGTGTACTATCAGGGTCGGTGGTGTGTATACCCCGAAGACCACTGGCAAGTGTATGAGTAAATGCGGAAGGAAAGGCACAAGAAAGACATGAACTCACATGGAAAAGATACGCACATCACTGAAGAAAGATTCGTGTTGAATTGTGGAGGTACAGTGCAACACATCGTCGCTGGACACAAAGTCGGAATCAGCGTTGTCTTTGCAATTTTCAATATGAAGAAGCAAGCCGATCAAGCATTTGGCAGCGGCGGTTATAGTCTTTGCATGTATGTGAACCATTGGAGCATGAGATGAGCGGTTAATCCAATGGGCAACAAATGTCCGCCAGCCAAAAATTTGTGAAGGTTCGAGAAAGTCCACACCACGCTCGAGAGATGGCATGGGTGGACGGACAGGTTCTAGTGAGATAGCACAGGAAGGCGGTGACACAGGTGACTGAGGTGCGCTTTGAGCTATGAGACCAGTTTCAGCCGCTGAGATCTGCGGAATCGGGTCAACCTGAATAACCATTTAGAGCGCCTCCAGACCAGCACAGGAGGACGATCGTACCCTGATAGGTGATGTGCTCGAAGCACGGCGAACACGTACACGGCGATCCAAAAGAGCGTTCTGATGAGTCATCTTAGCATTTATTATGAAGGAGGTGGTACGTCACGTAACATACCTGAGTTTCACCTGGAGAGCGCTGACGAATGAGGGAAGGCTGGGGAGGAGGTGTTTGTGGACGTTGAACGGTGGGGCGCGCAGACGTGGCCCATGCGGGTAAAGAAGGTAGGCGCCGCTGAACTGCAGGACCGGGCAGTTGTGACAAAATACTGGTAACCTGGAAGTCTGAATTCACGCGCTGAAATTAGATGAAAGTTGATGCACTTACAGAGACAGGGGAGGCTGGGGCAGGACAGTGGTTCTCATAGCACTCGGGCACCTCGTCAGAGGTGGTTCTGCGTGCTTTGCGGATGACGCGCATGCCAAAGCAGGGGTGAGTTCCTGCAAGCTGCTCTGACGGCGTTGAAAATGTGGCTACTGGGCCAACCAGGTTACCGAATCGTGGCGCTAGCAAGCTGAGTCAGTCTGAGAAGAAAAACATGAGAATGTTACGTGCCAATGAAAATCCAAGGTGGTGGATTGGTCGCTGTGGGCAAAGGCACGCTGCTTGTGGGAGTGAATAAGATGCTGGGGAACTTGCTGGTGAATTTCTTAAACTGCGCATAGCCGAATGTGTTGTCGTTGATGGTGAAGTGCGCACTCAATGTATGTACGTCGACTCGCCGCTGAACGTCCAAGAGGATCCACAGTTGCCCATCCAGATCATCAGCTCCATCGTGTTCATAGTCGGACGGGAATGGAGGCATGGTCAGGTGGTGAGTGGAAAGGTGTGCGAGTAACTGGCGAGAGAACTCAGCGGGAGATGTGACACCCTGTCCCGGAACCTTGATCTTGAACACGAGGTGGTGGTCAGCGAAACGCGAGATGTATCTCTTGAGGTCAGCATTTTTGAGCTTGATAGGCTCTGATGGATGACGAGGGAGGTCAAAGTCATGGTCGACCTGCGAAACAAATTGTCAACGATGAGATATTTTAGAGAACCTCTCCAAAACATACATTTTGTGGCCACAGAACAACATCTATTTCGACCCGTGGGTCAGTCACGGTGGTTGGATATGCTCGCCGCGAGCCGCTGTGACCACGAAGAGTAGCAAAAGGACCAGCAGCCAAGCTGTGGGCGATGCTCTCACTACGTTGGGTTCCAACATTGCGTTCACTGGCAGCAGGAACCCCAGAAAAGGCATCCATGACGGGCTGTCCCGTGCGGAGGGCTGCAGGTAGAGCTGCGGGGTGCTGTGGCTGAGGCGGAACTTGGGAGGAAAGCTCTGCCGGCGCTTGCAATGTCAGATGTCTATGAACGGGTGCCAGGATAAGTGAGACACCGTGATTGAAGTAGGTAAGGAGGAACAAACTCTGGCGGGGCATGAGAGAGCCATGGCGCACCACATTCACATCGGCATTGGGGATCCCAAGGGTGGTTGGGCTGGGATGCTTTTTAATCACTAATATTCTGATAGTGTGAGAGAACGCCAACGTACGCTGGCCGATATGAACCCACCGCAACGGGTCGCGATGCAGGTGCCTTTCCGATGCGGATCCTGGGGCTGGGAACGACCAGAATGTGAAACCCATGGATGGAAGCAACCAGCGCACTGTTCTTGGGCAGAAGATGGAATCTAAGACCGCCTCTGAGCAAAGAATACAGAGGGAAATGTAACACTTGCATCTCGGGGAATGGTCATACGGGTGAATGGGTGAAGATCCAGAGCCAGCCAAGCCGCACAGGCGGTGCATTGAGTACACTGACCGCGCGCAGAAAGAGTGCTGGACATGGTGGGTGGAGAAGTAATGACAGACGAGGAGAAGAAGTGAGTGACAGATGAAAAGAGAAAGACGATGCAAAGAGAAATGTGCGAGGTGGGCGTCCAATTGATGGGTAGCATGCTGGATCGGCGGCGGGATGTGGACGGATGCCAAGAATGTGCGACATGACGAGGCCAGCCATGTGCAGGAGGGGAGCCTATTAGACATTGCAACAGTGAGATCCGACCTTATCTTTGCAAAAAACGAAAGTTTGTTTGTCAAGAACCCGTGAGATCTCGACTGTGGTCATCTACTGTTTTTGAAGGCTTCGAGATCTGCAGAGACTTCGAGATCTCGAACTGATGTCGAGAACTCAAAAAAAACATTTGAAATCTGTCGGGTTCTCTCGGGATCTTGTAGGATCTCGCGAGATCTCGTGAGTTCTCCAGAGTTCTCTAGGGATCCCGAGAGATCTGGACCCCGGAACAAAAAAAATACCCTTTTGTCCAGTAACGGCCTTCATATTTGTGACTTCGCGTGACTTTTTCGTAGATTTGCCATCTCAACTTCCGCGACTCATTACTCCACAACCAATGGACCGAATCAGATGAATCCTAGACCATTAGAACCACCTCGCCTAGGGCTACAGGCCCCCACCAATTTTGGGCCCCAGTTCTGCTGTCAGCCACTGCGTCTTTCGGACATGGCAAAATATCGTCGGCGACCTCTGGTCATGTAAAAACTGGGCAGATAGCTATAGTTTTCGAGTATGTTGTCCATGAATATAATACACAGGTCACCCCAAGTTATTGGTATCGACAGGTAGCCTACTTGTTGGTGTACGATGCACACGTCATCGTGTCTGTTACTCGAGCTGGTCCACTTGTCCCACTCTGCCTACCACGTTGTCCACCAACCTTCAGAGACGTCCCAGGGCTATCCTGAACATGTTTTTGACACTGTGAGATGTAATTATACCAGCTGCAGGAAGAATACTATGGTACAAATTCTGCAACACGATTGATCAAAAAAGGACTGCTTGACATGAATCCCTCTCGTTCCTGAGGCTTGGGGTAACACCGAGCACGTCTACCAGTTCTATGTGAAGATATCCGGCACTGAAACCGATGGAAATGACTCAAAAATAATGTTTTTGGTCACTACGATTCTGAGCCCTCTTGATAGCTCCCTTAATTGGCTCGTAGAGAATTGGATTCACCCGGGGCCACCTCTGCATTGTATTCAAGAACAACATATTCGAAAATTGTAGCTACAGGCCCAATATCTACCGAGTTAGAGGCTGCCGATGCTGTCCGACGGTGCTTCAAGACTAAAATCGCCTGAGGCAGAATAAAGTTCCAAAAAAGGTGGGGTGCTGTAGCGGTAGACGAGGCGATTCGAACGGTACATAATTCATGAGATTCCGCCCAGTGGTTGTCGAGTAATGAGTCGCCGAAGTCTGCAGCCAAAAATCGCGAAAAAGTCACGCGAAGTCACAAATGCCAACTTTTCTGAAAACGGCAATAAATATTGTTGGACGCTGGACGGAGACTTGCTGCCCTGGAAGCTCGTTCGCAGTGGATCGCAGCGAATCCTCGAGATTCAGCTGCGTAGTAGCTGACTGCAGCGGACTGAGATGGCTTTGGCGTAAGGGAACTATGTGGGCGTGTCATCGTGGCAAGTGCATCTGCGCTTGTTGCTGCTGTATAATCTGTGACTAGACCACTACGCTTTCCCCTGCCGAATAGGATGCTCAGACTCTCAGAGTCAAAGGGGATGAGCTCGGGTGCAGCCTAACAATTAAAACATGATCATATTCAATTCACTGGGTGCATTCTGTGTGACGATCAACTCCAACCTCGATCCTCGGAGGCTCTATTCCAGCTATTTCCCCTCAGCAAGTGAAGCCTCCAACTATACCCGAGACAGGAACATACGCCGTAATGCCTAGGTCAGTATTTCCCAATGTGAAGGATCTGTTCCTCTCCGCAGGTGATGCTAATGTCAAAGTTAGGGTGCTTCCTCAACTTGGAAGAAAAGAAGTCTCACTGGTGTAAAAGTGATCTTTATTCGGGAGGAAAGTGCCGTACAGCGGGACGCTGCCACAGATTTGAGTGGTGTAGACGAATCCGGGGGTCGGTTCCAAGACGTAGCCAGCTGCCTCCAAAGCGTCTACTTCGGTTGCACTCGCGCTAGAAGTTTCGTCCGTCAGGTATCATGGTGGGGAGGAAAGAACGAACGTATAAGCGTGATCAATGATGTCAGCGTTGAAAAGGCGGAAGTAGGGGGTTGACCCCCCGAGTTGTGCAGCGAGAATGCCTGCAGCTACCCCCTCGGGGTTGTAACCCGAGGTACCGGCCGAGAGCACGTCGCCTGGGGTTGTCCTGAATCGGGCATCAGAAGTGTAAAAGTAAGAAAGTAGAAAGAGGACGTGTAGAAATGATCGATAGCACCACTGAAGGTGCGGAAAAGTAGGATAATTGCGGCGCAGCTAGGGCACTGTGCCGTCTATGGCGGACGTGTCAGTCATAGGGAGGTGCGGTTCTCCATAGGAGTCACCTACCACCGAGGTCACAGCAGCAAGCAAGACACTGAAGATAAACTTCATTGAGAGATTGGGATGGAGGAGATGGAGCTGCTGGGCAGGTGAAGAGTAACGAGCAATTTCTGGATCTTTTATATTCAAGCAAACATCAAATCACGTCGTGAAATATACCGACGTCTCTGTGAGCGCGTTATTGCCGATCCAGACATTAAGGGTCCAAATCTGTCATACGAGATTGCTTCGATGAGGAACAGCGAGCAAGCGCACGCGGCGAGGGGAAAATAACAGAGATTCAAAAGAAAAAGAGAAAACAGCAAGGTCCAAAAACCATATATGCTGGACATCTCAAGAACGAGCTGCGAGTCGTGTTCATGACATCATTGTAGGGAGCACTGGAGACATGGCAGGGATTTGGCTCCGACATTCTGGTTTTCACAGATGCACAGAAGCTGAAGGCAATGATGCATATCGATGCATATCACTGTGGGGAATATTGCAATATTACATCAGCTTGACCGTGAGCCTACACTCCGGCTAATTGAGTTTTTGATAACTCAACTTTGACGAACGTTCCAAGCAACGAAGGCGTCGGAAAAGTCGAATGTGCGCGCAGTTCTATGGCTATGTGTTCTGGAGAAGATCTGGAACGAGAATCAGTAAGGAATCTTGGTTCCAAGATTGCACCCAACGACCCATCTCGTTACCCGCCCGCTGGTGTCCCTGGTGCGAGCCATACACCCTGGTGTGGGCATAGAGGAATCAGGGGGTGTGCGAACGATGACATACTACGGTTCAATGATGATTTGGGGGGAGTTGAGTGGCAGAGAGTACCGAGGCGCGCCCATGTTGGTAAAAATGCCAAAAATCGCGGACTATTATCTGGCCGTTGAACGACGGGCTAGATTGGATCCAAATTGACATTTAGACGTGTATTGAGGTCACAAGACTTTACCAGCTGAAAGACGCGGGACAGCAACTGGCAGGAAGGGGAGAAGATGGAAGTCGAAGACAAAGACGCGTTGTGTCACATTGTGACAGTAACGCGTAACACAAGTCGTTTTTGGACTCCGAACGGATTGAGTCTGTCTCGGTAACGCAGACGTTCTGGTGACAGCGGACCGTCTGAGTCTCAAAATGGAGCGCAGAACTGGCCCCTTTGGAAGGTTCCAATTTTCCAACATCGGCACGTGTTCAGCTCATGTTCAATTCAGAAACCGACAGGCGTGGTTTTTTGGCGACAGGATCGATAGCCTGCAGCAATAAATGCCTAACAAGTTTCTGTTTGTGAATTAAATGCTGTCAGACTAAGACCGCTCCAGAAATCCAATTGCCGACGCTGGTGGTTTCTTCAACATCGGCACGTGTTCAAGTTCAACTCATGTTGAACATCATCATGTTCGAAAATCAATGGGTGTGGTTTTCGGCGTTATGGCGACAGGATAGCTCGGTGTCAGCTACCCTGCAGCGACCAAAGCCATCTAATTAAATACTATCGGACGGAGACTAGCTGAGTGCTGATTTGAAGCGCGTTTGTGGATCGCAGCGAATGCTCGAAGGTCGATCAGGTCCGTGGTTTACAAATTACAATACTAATAGTTCCGGCGGAACAGGAATAAATTCCTCGATCATCGCGTATCCGCGAGTCATCAGTGCTAATCAGTTCTCGCTCAGGAGCTAGCTATACGGATCACGTAAAAGCAGGCGCATTAACAGAAGGTTGTGCAACGCAAAAAGAAAGGACAGGACCAAGAAAAGACTGGGTATCCGGTGGAATACGTGCGTGTGTGTATATGTAGGTTAAAGAAGTCCAACAATGAAGAAAGTCAGTCCAGCGCAGTAATTAATTTGAGTCCAATCGAAGAATTAGAGAATCCACGCGGCGAAAAGGAGGCTGAGAACAACGATTCCCGCGGAGGCGACGGTGGTGCTGGCACCCTGCAGAAGTACGCGAGTGGCTGCGCCGGAGGCAGAGGAAGAGGGCCTAGACGCTGATGCGCTGCCGCTGACCGCGGGCATAGAGGACGCTCCGGAAACATGAGTGGACAGAGAGGCGGTGGAGCTAGACACAGGAATTGTGCTGGATCCGAGAAAGCGAGCATTCAGGAGACCGAAACGGATGGGTAGAGCGCAATAAATAAAACAGACTTACGCCGTCGGGCTTGCACTCGTACTCAGAACCGTCCCAGTTGCAGTACCGCCGGTGGTGGTCAAGCTCTCGGTCACGGTAGGATCAATAGAAAATTCGTCGCTTTCCCCATAGAGTTGATTGATGTCCGTGATGTTGACGAATTGGAGGGTGTATCCAGCGCTACATCACAAAAGCAGTCAGGGCCTCTGCGGAGAAGGAAGTTGAAGCAAATCAAATAACTCACCCTTCAGGGACAGATGGAATGGATACCGTTATGGTGCCTTTCGTTGGGTCGACATTGTTTGCAATTGCGAGGGAGTCGTGCTAGTGGGCGTTAAAAGATGGCCATACGACGAATGGTGAAATTATTTACGAATTTAGGGTTTGCGAGCTCGATGGAGAATGTTGGGAGAGTGTCGTAGTCGGTCCATGTAATGACCGCTGATCCACCAGACGTCACCCCCGTTGGAGGTGGTATGTCGACGGCAGCAGTCAAAGAGACCACGAGAAATACCGAAGCGCTATGCACAAGTCGAAGGAAATGCTCAAAGGGTGAACAACTCGATAGAACATGAACTAACCAGAGCCGGAGTGCACTGAACATCTTCGCAGACGGTGTAGGGTAGAGAGGAAAAGGAGATAGAGCGAAGAAGGGCAGAGGAAAAAAAAGAGATGGTGGTCGTAAGAGAACAAGTGGGACGGCGATGTCCATTATGTACCTGGGCCGAAGAAGCGGCTTGAGTGATTAATAGAACCGGCCAGCTTGCTTCCTCCATGCAAAGTATGACTCGTCGGCGTCTTAGTCTCTTCTCTTTCCGATTTGGCTCTTACCTTCAGTACAAGTATCCCCTTGGCGGCAGCGACCACACTCTCGATGTGGAAGGGATCTCTCAGGATTGTCGGTCAGTATGTGCCTGCCTACCATTGTTCTGAACGTCTGCACAGATGAGGTCTTCCTCTGGAAGCACTACACGGTCTACGGCCCCGGCGGAAATGCCCTTGGTTTTGCGATGGCTAAGTAAGAGGATCATGGTATTCCCTGCGTTTTCCCTGCTATGCTTCACCTTCTTCGACGGGACGATATGGTTTCACGGTATGGTAGAGCGTCAGTTGAACATGAAAAATCACACTGAAAGTATGATAAGCAGAGCATTGTCTGATGGTTTGAAATGCATCTGAAGTAAATCACCGAAGTGGATCATTCGTCTTCTCTTCTATCGGCAAGGCCAGCAAGGATCTGGTGCAGGCCTAATTCTTCCTCGACCTGTACTCGTCCATCAGCCAGGGCTCAAAAGCAAAGCAATCACGCACCTCTCTCCTCCTCGCGGCATCCTCCCTGGCCACCTCGCTCCCGAACACGCGGTCCATGTCCTCGAGCGCAACGCCCGCGGTCTCGGGCACGCTGTACGTCGCCCATAGATAGGCAAGAAAACACGCGGTAGCAAACGTTAGAAAGGTGCCACTAGCCAGCATTCAGACTAGTAGAATAAGAGAAGCTCAAGCTGAGACGGACGCAGGCGACACCTCCATCATAACAGGTGTAATTAGGCCAATGAAAACTGCAAGAGTGAGTAAGGTTAATGTCCGGTGTCAACACGCAAACAATTGAGACGTACAATTGTTTATCCAATTCGACGCTGTTGCGAGCGCGACACCTCGTGCGCGCATGGACAGCGGGAAGACCTCGCTAGGGAGAACCCACCCAATTGGCCCGAAGGACACGCCGTATGCGAAGGTGAAGGTATAGATCCCACTATTCGAAAGGTTTTCTGAATCAACCCATGTCGACTGGGCGAAACACAGGAAGCTTACGCAACGGCGACCCACGCGGCGGCGGCGTGCTTAGACCAGTTGTCCTGAAATAGCTGTACCTGCTCGTCCGAAGAGGCTTAACTTTAATCCGTCGAAATCAACTTCAGAGCACACACCAACAGCGCAATAGTCAAGTGCGCCAGGCCCATTACAGCGCTCCCGCCTACGAACAACGCGGTTAGGACTCTGCTTCATCGAAAATATTGAAACGCATTTTACCTCGGAGCAACGGTTTCCTTCCTATTGCCAGTCAATCAAGACAAGAAAATAGGTAGAGAGATAACGGAACAATACCCAAGCGATCAATATACACGATAGCCGGTCCCACAGCAAGGAACTGTACGATCCCGATCCCGCCAGAAACGAGGAGGCTGACTGTGTTGCCCTGCAGCCCGATGCTGCGCACGAGTGTCGGGCCGTAATACAGCAGTGCGTTGATTCCGCTCCATTCTGTGTGCATGGGGCAGTTGAGAATGTGGGCCGAAGTTCCTGCTGAGGGACCTACGTTGGAAGACCATGATGAGGACACCGATCATGGTACGCGCACGGTACTTCTTTGTAAACAGCCGTCCCCATACCGCGAACTCGCCAAGGCCGTGCTTAGGGCTGGTGCCATCGGGCTGGGAGATGAGTGTGGCCTCGACGCGCATCTCTAGCAGTTCAATCTAAGCGGAGACCTCAGACTGTGGAACAAAAGTACAGAAGTTGAATCGCGCCTTTGTCAACCCATCGTCTCGCCCGCGAAGCTTCACAAGGCTCGTCTCCGCCTCAGCGTATCGGCCCTTGAGCACAAGCAGTCGCGGCGAAGCCGGAAGTAAAACTATTGCACCAAGAGCAAGGAGTACACCTGGCGCGATTTGCAGCCCGAGAGGAAGGCGCCAGGAGAGCGAACCAGAAACTGAAAAACAAACATTGGGCGACTAAATAAAGAACGTGAGGGGAGGGGCACGTACTATGGCGCGTGAAGAATCCGATCCAGAACCCCACGACAACCCCGAGAACGATTGAAAATTGTTCAAGGGCGATCAACGACCCTCGGACCTCCGGAGGGCTGATTTCGGAGATGTAAAGTGGGGAGAGCATACTAAGTGCGCCGACACCGATGCCGCCGATAGCTCGTCCGATGAAGAGGTGACCAAGGTTCTCCGCAAAGCATTGGAATAGTGCGCCGATGTTGAATATCACTGAGAGAAGGAAAATAGGTACCGGCTTGAAATATGAGAGAGGGAAAACTTGGCGCACCACATGCCGCGAAGATTGAGTGTCGACGGGAGTACTTGTCTGCTAGGATGCCGGCCAAGAGAGTGCCGATGAGGGCCCCGAGCTCTAGGACTGCGGCTATAGATAACTTGAGTTCCTCTGATCCACAAGTATATAAGGAATAATTACTGAGTGCGCCTTTCTGCAAAGGCGTAATTGGCCACCGTCGCATAAAGTCCTCCATTACGAGGACATTTGCAATCTGTCATGGATGAATTGAGAAATTTGTAAATAATTGGAAGGAATACTCTGCCTTACAACTCCCTGGTCGTACCCAAAACTTAACCCGCCTATCGAAGCAAATATTGCGCAAAGCAGGGCATAATAGTTGTGCCAAAGGCCGGCAAGCCCGGGAGGACCATAGCTGTATGTGTACGTCGAGTCCGCGTAGACAGTGAGGCCATAACGTCTCGAATGAGGTGATGCAGCGGAAGAAAATAATAAGGGCGAATTTGGTGCGTCCGATTCATCGTGCTCGTCGTGGGTGGAACTATTTCTTGGGTCGCGCGGCGAGACTGGGATTGCAACATAGTCACCGGTCTGCGTCAAGTGAGCGAACCTTGTGGTGGAAATATTTAATAGTTTCATACCATTGACCCAGAACTATTTCTTGATAATTTTGGTGACTGCGTCAAGTTCAAGAAAAGCGCTTGAACAACGGCTTAACGGATTTGAAAGTTATGTGCTGGGACATACCGAGAAAAATCAGAGGGAATATCAATAGGATGTGAGCGTAAGAGTAAAATCGGCGTTGCGTCGTAGTGGTTCGCGACAAGACAGCGACACAGCCTCTTGATCGATGTTGTTTACGTAACGCAGAACGGTCACGAGGACAACATACAACGCGTACATAGCACGCGTTAGTGAAACAAAAAAAAAAGCACACACACGACATCCGAGGAGCAAAAGTTGACTCTGAATTTCCACAAGGCACAACTACCATAGAGGCAGGGTGGGACAAGACGTCTTTGGTACTGTTTATGTAGAATTTTTGGTGGTGTGCCCCCGATTCTTCTGAAAAGAAAATCTATTGGCAAAATTACCCTATGTTCGTTCCAACTTCTAATCCGACGAAAAAGTGGTTTGGCATAAAGTGTTGACCGCTGTTGACCGTCGCCGTGCCAAAGAGAACAGCGCCGCGTGGGTCTCACGTGCGCGAAAACTTCTTTTTGTCCTCCCATTATCTTTTCAGTCTGGCCCTCACCCCCAGTGAGAATCCCGTCTGGCCGGATCTGTCATCTTCTGCCGCTACTCTGCCGCGCTCTGGCGGATCTGGCGAGCCTCGGCCAAAAGCGGCGTCATGTTTCTGTCATGTTTATAATTAGTTCGGAAACAAAATCTTCGCAATAATTCCAAGTCTTGCCTCGTCCCGCATCCCGATCCGCTGAAAACTTTTGCTCCAGGTGTATGAATTTTAAGATTTCCACGTCCTCAGCTTCTCTTGCAACAACTTCATGTTTGTTTGGTGTTGTTACACCCCAAGGCGAGGCGTCGCCACGTCTGCATCTTCCTTCTCTCCTCCATCTCACTGTACCCAAGCCCGCCTCCCAGTGTACCAGGCCTTCTGGAACTCCTCTAGAGTCTCCCACCTTCCTCCCCTTGACTCCCTGGCCCGAATCAAGAGGTTTTCAGACTTATGCGCAATGGCAGATTAAACTGGCGAGACCAAAGCAAAACGCAATGTACCACAAGTCTCCGGGCCACTCGGGACCACAAGAACCACCATATCTACCCACTGGTCCACCATAATGGTGCCATTGTTCCATCTGACTCCAGGCCAGTCGATTGTATTCCCTCAATTGTGGCCCTACTGATTTCCCTCGATCTTCTCAGATTCATACTTTCCCTTGCTCAAATCATTGTCAATACCAGGCTATCTAGTCCCCCATCCACTCCCTACGCTCTGGTTTCGCTAGATCTACGCTTGCTTTCACTATCTGCTGTCATCCACCACTTGTGCACCATCCCAGTCTCCCGCTGATTGCGCGCATATGTGTAAGTCTCCAGACATATTTATTTCCTGCTCCTGACGATGCTCCGAAAGCTGTCCACCCGTCAAGAAGGTCGTCGATCGCTCGGCCTCGAGCTGGAGGACAAACTTAGTGTGTCTTTCGTTCTTCCCCACCCTCGGCTACACGTGCTCACTCGTTACTCTCGCAGGGTCTCCCCACTGTGCCGGCTCCCTCAGCGATCACTGTGTTTCCATGTACATGCGAAGTGTCGTCCACCCGCGTGTCTCACCGCATTCCGATCAGTTAAGGTACGGATCCCTTATATTCCAATTATTGAACTCACCTTGCGTGCAGCTCTTCTCCCCTTGTCCCCGAAGTCACCACTGCATGTAAGTAATATCTTTCTTCTCGTTCGCACCGGCCTAATGTTGGTCCGAATCTAGGTCTTCAATGGGTTGACACGAACGCGGTATGTACCCATTCATTTAATGTTTAGTGCATCCTCTGAATATTTGGCAGATCTCCCGTCGTCTACACTTAGGCGCGCACACGCGCAATCTCGGTAAGTTCTTTTGCTTCCTTTCAATATATATGTTTATCAGTTTGGGACACAGACATCTTTGCGGATCGATATAGGACGACGCAGCGGCGATGAACGCAGCGGCGATGAACGCAGCGGCGATGGACACGCAATGTTGATGGAACGCGCGACGGCGATAGGACGGCGCACCGGCGACGGGACGACGCGACGGCAATGGGACGGTGTGACGGACTTAGCAACGGCGCGACTTCGTTTTGTAGCGTTGTCTGTAGTGCAATGCAATGTATATTGTCTGGTATAACTGGTGGAAAGGCCTGAGCAGACCTAGCCAGAAAGTCGGCGGACGACGGCAATTTATGCCAGATGGCTCATCTGGCATTGGGTCAATTCTCTGGCGACGTTTGGCCGGATATGGCCAATTTTGGGTGGGCGAGTGCGGCCATTTCTGGGCGGATCCGGCCAGAGGGGATTGTCACTGGGCCTCACCTCCCATGGATATGAGGGTCCAAATGTACATTTACAGCTCTTTGCATAAGTAATGGCACCTCCATCATTTTATAAATAAGAAGAACAACAAATACTTGCACATTTGTAGATCTCGTTGTGAGCTCATTTCTGGTTCAAATCACTCGTGTTATAGTGGGTTTGAAAGCGTTTTGAAAGGGCTTTCAGGATGTGCTGGCCATGAGCCGTCCTGAGAAGTTCAAAAAATTGAGATTTCTAAATAGGCCCCGTGACCATGGTAGAAAGAAAGCCCCTTCAAAACGCTTTCGAACGCACTATAAAACATGTCAATCGACCCAGGATTGAGCTCAGAATGAGCAGAACGAGATCGGAAGTATTTGTTGTTCTTTTGTTTATAAAATGATGGAGGTGCCATTACTTACGCAAAGAGCTGTAATCGGCCGCAAAAGTTTTCGGTGATTTCGGTACTTCCGCAATATAAATAGGCCTTTTGCGGCTATCCCCGCAAAAAAGACAGGCGCCAATCGTTCTGATTATCTTGCGGGGAAATCGGTAATTCCCGCAAGATAAAGTTCGACGCCCGCAAAATATAGTGTCAACACGCCCGCAAAACATTTGGATGCTCCGCAAAAAAAATGTCCTAAAAAATTGGGTGAGTACTGGGGGTGTCTATGGATGCAAAGGCACCTTAGATTGTGTCTAAATGAGGCACGAAAGGCATTGACTATCATAATATAGTCCCGGACATTGCCCAGACAAGGAGCTATGAGGCAGAGGTCCGGCACCAGTCCAGTTAGGCTATAACAAGTGTGGTGAATAAAGGTAGGTTTCAAATACATTGGTCCGAGTTACGGAAGGAGCGGCGAGGGGTGTTGTATGGGTCTCACAATTATGCCGGACACAAGTTGATGGGCGCCGGAAGGCACGGCCGATGGGATCCGATGATCCGCAGTCAAAGCCGCCCATGATCTAATGATCGGCAACCAAGGCCGACCCTGATCCGTTGTTCATCATTGAAGGCAGCTCACTGTTCTTATGCTACCGTAGTACCTGCAGTGTACACATTGCCAGTGTCACTAGTTGAGTAAATCTTGCTGCCTGCCTTCCTCTGACACTCCAAACTAGCTACACCTCTAAGTAAGTCTGTAGAATGCTTGCTGCCGGTCCTTCTGCACCTCATAACAGGATCTTGCGTCTAATCTTATAGCTCGCTAGCAATCCTGATCATATCTCAAAATGCTGTGGAAAGTCATGTACAAAAGTTTTGCGGGCGACCCATATAAGTTGCGGGCGGAGTCCAACTTTATCTTGCGGGAATGATCGATTTCTCCGCAACATAAACAAATTGATTAGCGGCTGTCTTTCTTGCGGGAAAACTGCCAAAAGCACTATTTATATTGCGGAAGTACCGAAATCACCGAAAACTTTTGCGGCCGATTACATAAATGTACATTTGGACCCTCATACATATTGATCTTATATTCAGGCGCAGATATCGCCTGCTCATGCCGATCTCATTCGAGCCATAGTCACCAAATACGGTGGTCGGTGGGAGCCGACCCCAACAGAAAACGTAACCTACCTCATCGCCGACACCGTGTCAGACTCCATTCCAGTCCCTCGATTTATTTCCACTGTGGTGTCGCACAAGTGGATTCGAGATTCTTTCAAGTCGGAATCTCGTCAAGATATCGCTCCGTCAAGGGGTAAGCGAGATTAAAATTTCGACCACTGGGTCGGAAAAGTGGATTAAGGCCCTTCGACCTACCTACCCCCCTTAGCTGAGCACAGCCACTTCCAAATCCGGTAATCCCGTCGGCCGATCAATAAATTTTTTCTAGTCCTGTACCTCTACTTGACCTCTACAGCTGGGCACATTCATATTTCTTGTGGATGAATTGAAACCTAACAACTTCTATCTCTTTTGGCACCTTGTCCCACCAACATTTTAGGTCGCCTGGTGGGCGGCCCGAGGTTGATGATCACGTGAATATATAAATATTTTCACATTTTTTGAAAAAATCATCCAAAACGTGTTTTCAGACCATTTTGAACCTTGGTCGGAAAAGTGGAATAAGAGCCCTTCGAGACCCCCCTACCCCCAGCCGGTGTCTCGGCATTTGCCAGTGCATACCCCTTGCGCTCCGTATGTGCTCTTTGAGCGCAGCGGCGATGCTCCATCCACGGCCCGACCATCCTGTCCCGTGGCTTTTGGAGGTAAAGCTAAATCCACTGCTCGCATCCCGAATCAGTGTCAGCTTCCATTTCTACCACACGAGATTGTCATGAAAATCCACTTGATGTGCCGGGATCTCGCTCTCGACGACCACAAAGCCCATCTGTATATCAATACCCTTCTCCGCATCTCCCATGTTTGTCAACGTTGGCGTTCAATTGCGCATGGCAACTTGAACCCTCCCCTTTGGACACACATTTTCTTGGATTTCCACACGAAAAAGGCATACACCCGTCTCTCAAAGCTCGCCGAAGTCGGATGGATTGCCCGCAGCGGCTCCTACCCGCTTTCTGTGAACGTTCGCAGTTACTTCCCCTGCGCGCCCAACCCTGTGGTAGACTTCCTTCTCGCTCATGCGTCGCGCATCCGTAATCTCTCCCTCGAGCTTCCGGCGGTACATCAGGAAAACTTGACTTTGCTAGGTTGCGCTCAGTAGCTCCAGTAGAAGCGGTAGCCTGGTAGGCAAGTCCCCGAATATGTAGCGCTCAGTAGCAGCACACCTAAGCCTGGTAGCACCTGGTAGAAATTGCTACCGGAGCTACTGGGACTACTGAGCAATGCCTGCCGGAAGAGAATAACAAAAGGTAACCAACCACCTTACTTACTTGTTGCTTCCTCTCTATCTGATGCTTCAAATCAGACTACGTGTGAGAAGTTCCTGACTGTTTTACTTAATAGTAGAGATTTTAATTACATGCTCGTTGCCTGAATCGAACGGGTGACCTTCACGGAATATATAAATTTGAAACTACACAATTACAGCTAGACTAAAGATCCTTTAGATTTTAGTAGAACAGTGAACATACATCATGGCTGTCCCATCAGGTTCAACACTTGTTCATGCTCAACTCGTACTTGACTACAACAACTTATACATTCAATTGAATACCACCAGATAATTCAGAGCCTACAGTGTTCATCTCAGTACAGTATTGCAAGTCTGTAATAAAATATCAAGTCTAGACAAAGCAAGACTCAGACAAGATCAAACTTGAAGTTCAAATTTCCAAGTCCAAAACCATAATTGACATTATGTTGAAGAACACTAGAATCAATTAGAAACACTTAGTTCAGGTCAGTACTCACCAAACTGGTGGTCTATTCTCCATATTTTGTTTGGGTTGTCTGCAATGTCCTTGGTAGAATTGGCCTCCAGCTCTCAAGCCCTATGGAGTGCCCTCACAAGTCTACTGGGAGCTACCAGGTATTCCATACAATGGTACTGAATGCTACCAAGCCGGAGTGCCAAATCTACTGGCACTACCAAGCCACCTGCCAGATCTACCAGTGCTACCAATGCTACCAGGCTCTACCATGCCCACAGCAAGCTGCTACTGGGGCTACCCACCTCCAGTAGGACTGACTGTATGCAACCAAGCAATTTGTGGTTTCCTGATGTACAGTTTCATCGCTTCTTGCACATGAACGCTGGCTCGTTCCCCGCCTTGGAAACTATCGTTATGACGGCCCTGCCGAGATCGAACTGCGAATTCGACCCAACAGAGGGGATGACACGGGCGGAATTCTTCGCAGAGGACATGCCTTATGGAGAGCCTGACCCGGGATTGCTATGGGCCGGGCTTAGCGTCCCCGTTTCTGCATTTCAAGACACACCGAAGCTGCGGGATATCACCATTAATGCTCACTGCAGTGCGGCGGATTCGACCCCCGTATCCTCCGCCTTCCTTGGGCGAGCCTCACCGACATAAATATAGAGTCCGTCGAGATGGGGGTCCGTGATACTCGTCATGTCCTCCAGCTCCTCGTCAACGCCCGCAATCTTTCCTTCTACACCGGCAGCAGTCAAGGGCCAATTATGCCTCCAATGCAAGCAGTCCAGCTCCCAGTCACGCAGTTGAACTGGTGCGGGCTTTGCGTCCACGATACGTCGATCTTCGCGTCGCTCGTCCTTCCCAGCTTGACATCCTTGCAACTGCGCGATGCGAGCGAGGAAACTTTGTGTCTCCTCCGCGAGCGCGCTCCATTTGAATTAGACAAGCTGGATGTCACCTTCACGCGACTGTCGTTCTCCGCAACGGCGCCATTTCTCCGCAACATGCACACGCTGACTGTACTCGAACTTAAGCTGTCCATTGCGCTTACGGACGAGCTGATGGAGTTTCTCACATACGACGCGCGCACGACCGTTCTCCCGGCGCTGAAGGACCTCGCGCTTTTCGACCGTCGGAAGTACTTCCACGAACGCGCGATGCTGCGGATGGTGGAATCCCGATGGCTTACCAGTCCCGGTGTGCCTCTCCTCCGGCGAGTCAGGGTAACAGTGAAGCCTCTACCGGGGCGCTTTGCGTACCCTGGCAGTCCTTTCGAGTCGCGTGCCGTCGTACCATCCGGTCTTACCGTCATCCCTGTTTTGCCCCCGTATATTCTCCTAGAAATACTGGATAGGATTGCAGAGATGAACGAAGAAGGGTTGTCTCTCAAATACGAAATCGTCATGTAACCTTTTTTTGTATATACTCGGTCAGCCTTTCTTGTTAAATGATTAATCTGCTGCATTGACTTGAAGCACCTTCCAACATGGACATCAGAGGAAGCGACCTCGAGATCAAATCAATCTTCGGTAGTCTCAGTGCCACACTGCCACGACATCCCAGTTTGGGAACCCTGTCGTGACAGTCTGGGACCTAACCGGTAAGATAGCCGGACTCCTGCGCTATGCTATCGTTACAGCACTCAAAAATGATTTTCACACGCAATCGGCGCTACCATGGCTCAAGTTCGACTGTCTTTTCCTGGGTAAAGAGGAGTCTAAACACAATTATGAGTAGGGGGAAGTGCTGAGATCCAATTTAAACAATTTATCTCGTAGAAATAATCACCGAAATCCGCTAGGAAATGGACAAACCAACCAGCCAAAATCGCGAAAAGCATAGCGCAGGAGTCCGGCTATCTTACCGGTTAGGTCCCAGACTGTCACGACAGGGTTCCCAAACTGGGATGTCGTGGCAGTGTGGCACTGAGACTAAATCTTCGGATGTCTGAGCTCCTCCCTGGGACATTCGATGCTGCTGCGATCTTTTTCTACGTCCCAGGAATCCAGGATTGACACTGGATATTAAGGTGGCCAACTACCTGATTGTAAATAATATGAGAAAGACAGTCCAATGTTTGCAGCGAAACGACAGAATTGTTAGTTACGACTGTGCAAGCCTCAAGACCGCTACACTCTCCACATGCGCCGTCTGTGGGAATAAATCAAACCCGCGCAAGCTCTCCAGCACATATCGACCCTTCCCATCTTCCCCACTCCCTTTCAAAATGATCCCCACATCCCTCGCTTGCGTATGCACATTACAGCTCACATACACCACCGTCTGCGCGCGGAACGCCAGAAGCTGCCTAATGAATGGTTCATCGCACCCCTTGCGCGGTGGGTCGATGAGCAGTACGGTCTGATGCGGAGGGAAGTCGCCAACAGTGCGGAAGATATCCGCCGCGTCGCCCGCGCGGAAGGAGATTTTCGTCGGGGGAATGTTGTTAAGAGTCGCGTTATGCTTCGCGGCACGGATAGATTCTTGAGAAAGCTCGATGCCAGCGACGGTGGCGAAGTGAGGCGAGAGGGTGATTGCGAAGAGGCCGGCACCGCAGTAGGCATCGACAAGGTGAGTTATATTCGGGGCGCCGGCGGGCACGTCGAAGATGCGGGACTTGACGTAGTCGGTCAAAGAAGGTAGGACGGAGTTGTTGTTTTGAAAAAATGAGCTGTTAGGGTACTCGAAAAGCCAAGGCCCGACTTTCTCGCGAACGCTACCGCGATGGTCGGTTATGCAGACATGGGTCTCGGGCTCGGTGGAAATAGCGGCGTCGACAGCAGGTTCTGATGCCGTCGGGGCGGGAGGGAGCGAATCGCGCATGATCAAAGAAACACCTCGCTTATAGGTATAGAGATTTCTTGGCGAGAAGCATTAGTATAAAGGAAAGTGAATCGCCGTATTTCTTACTTGACGACGTTCGCTCGGACAGCGGGAAGCGATTCTCTAATTATGGGAGTCGCTATGGGACAATCCTGACAGAGTCAGGAATTATTCAGCTGTCGTATTATGTAGAAACGCACTTCGATGTCCATGACTTTGTGTGTTCCGACGCGGTTGAAGCCGATGTTACACCATTCCGGCTGTTCTGTTTTGTCGGCGGGGTTGTTCGGATCGACGCGCTGCTTTTTTGTTGGCGCTTCAAAATGAGGTGTGATTTTAGTGCGGTAGTTGTATTGCATGGGAGAGGGCATGGTGGATTCAATGCTCGGTATTGCCGTCTCCGGTACATCTGGGGCAGTCAGAAACGGCGGAGCAAAGAAACCAGTTACACACCTCCAAAGTTTTTGTACGCCTTTACGACGACGTCGCGCTTGAGATTCAATTGGTTCTCATACGACAACATCTATCACAGAGGGATTGGCGAAAATTGATAATGCGAGGGAAATTCGCGCGTACTTGATACTGACATCCACCACATGTCCCAAAATATTTACACCGCACCGCATTATCATCTCGGAGCTCCGGATTGGGCGCCACGACCTCCAGAAGATCTGCGAAAGAATGCATGCGGGCATTCCTGTACACCTTCACTCGAATGGTCTCGCCTGGAAGGGAGAACGGCACCACAACTACCCAGGGTCGACTCAAGCCAGGAGATGTGGCTAATGCAGTGCCTAGACGGATTTTCAGTAAATCTGGGTATTGAGTTTCGTGGAACAGGGCACACCTGTCGAGCAAATGGCGACGACCTGCATTTCGAGTTCTTGGTGATATTCAAAGGGCGAGTCCCTGTCGGTTCCATCCGTAAGAGCAGCGTTAACATAATTCTCTCCAAGGACGTCGTTTATCTCTCGCCACAGAATATCTTCTGGGGAACATGGCTCAGGCAGTGAGTTGTATTGAGCTTTTCTTTTTTGAGTTTTGGATTGGCCAACGGCCTTTCCCGAAGCCGGGGGTGCCTTCTGCGTCAACAGTCTGGGTTTCTTTGCTGCAGGGGCTTCTAAAGAGGGCGATAGCGCTCGGACTGCGCCTGTTTCTGCCATTCTCGTTTTCAGATGAGATAGGCCGAGAAACGGGCCTGGGGAGTAAGTCGATGGCTGATGTAGGTTCTTGCAAGTTGCCCGGATTTGAGGAAGTTGTCGATAAAGTCGAGTGGGGGCAAGATTCAATCGGAGGAGCATGCAAAATGCAGTTTGATCCAAGGGATGCAGCCAAACAGTAGCACCGCCACATCTGATATCTTGCACTGCCTCCGATGGCCTCGCCGTCGCCTCCGATAAGTAGCAATGGTAAAGCACTATCGCAAGGGGGTGCCGGGCCGTGAATGCCGGACCAGACGCTGGTTGGTTGGTCGGGTGGCCAGGTCAAAAAAAAAAGTTTTTGGTAGGGAGAATTTTCACCTCCAAAACAGCTCAGAAACCAGTTCTAGCTGAGTTTTTAACTTGTTACAATGTCACCCGTTCACCCACACACTATAATCCCACCATATTTCCGCATTTGGTGGCCATGGGTGATTCCACGTACCAAGCGCAAAAAAATTGAAAATCACCAGGAAATCAAGTAAAATTCTGACCACAATATGCCTGTTTTCGGCAATAGCGGTCGTTCCAACTTCCAAGCACCGCTTGGTGAACAAGAACTTGCAAGAAGCAGTATGACCGAATTGCCAGAATTAATGAATCATGCCAGATGTTGGCTAAAGCTGTGAAACATTGGTTGAAAATCAATATGAGTGGCTTCAATCCCACCCATGGTTGATGCTTGGATTGAACGTCAAGCGAGGCAAGGCCGAGCCTGCCGTGTGTCGGATCAAAGCGGAGTTGCCTTATATATGGACATCACGTGGTATGACGTGGTTGGTTGGTGCCCCGAAAATCTTGGAAAAACCAAAAACCGACGTATGTTCCGTCATTCACAGAAAAGTACCCCCTTGCACTATCGCTACATTGGTGATCGCACTCGAGCCTCCCGCACTCGTGGATAGGGCGTTGAAGCTGGTCCAGGAGCGACGAACTTTCTTCAGCCACTGCGTCTTGGCCGCAGTGTTGCAGTTAAGCCTTAAGGCGTAATTACCCCTAGGGGTTAATAAGCCCTTAACTTTAAGGCTTAGCTTCAGCCTCCAGAAGTTGTTAAGGGGTAATTACACCTTAAGATAGTCACGTGCCACGTGACTCTTCCCTTAGCTTGTGCTGCATTCCCCACAGTGTCAACCATTTATCCTGTACTTGAATTTAAATACTTACAAAAGATTCATGCAATGTGAATTTTCAAACAATGTTACTACCGAGCTCATATACGGCATGAACTGAAGGATTGATGGGTGTGATGGTGTGAGATTGTTGATTCCAAGTTCTATGTATGCCTTGCTCGTCATGGGAGAGAGTGAGAGTGTTTGGGGACAAAACGAGGATCGATTTGGTCGCCAGAGCTCTCTCACTCGGCCCGTGAGGGACTGCGCTCGAGCCGGCCTACGGCGAAGAACATGAACTACAGGAAACTACAGAAGGGAAAGTGGTAAGGGTGGGAGAAAGAAAATCTAGTCTATCGAGCTGTGTGAGTGTAGGTAGAAGATGAGGACGAGGAAAGAAATGATCAAAGAGCCTATATATATACAGAGGGACAAAGGAGCCGAAAAGGGAAGACGCGACGCGTCGTGTCTCGCTTGCATAGACCGTGTTTGGCTCGTCAAACACCTCTACTATAGAAGGCCGAATACAAGCCCTGGTACTTTCAGTAGATACAGAGGACACAGAGGAGCATTATATTCAGTCACTTGAGTACAACACCCTCAAATCTATGCTGCATTTGTGCTGCATTGCCGAATTTGGCAAGTTTTGAACATAACCCATTATTAAGTGTTATTAACCCCCGGGGTTATTAACCCTATATTAAGCCCTTAAGCCTTAACCAAAAATTTTAGGGTTAATAAGGGCTTAATCTGCAACACTGCTTGGCCGAGCCTTAAGTTTGCAGGAAGATTCAAGACTCCGACGTCACGAACCAAGGCGATTGTCCTTTGGGGCTTTGGTCCCAGCTTCGTCCTTGAAATTTGATTTATGACGCAGGTTTCTCTTTTTTTTTGCCCGCGCCGTATGAAGGCATTGTATTTGGGTGGGGCATCTATGGTTATGATGTTTGAGTTGGGTATGTTTAAGTGGGGTGCTTCCTGTGTAGTTATACTGAATTAATTTTCGTTTCCCTTCGTCTCCTCTTGCGCCTCCTCCTCATTAACCTTCGCCGGCCCTGGTAAAGGTACCTTCTCGATCCGCAAATTCTGAATGAAAAACGCAGAGACAAGCGCAATCCCCGCCATCGGCACCCCCAAGACGAACACAATCCGCAGCGCCCGCGTATAGCTCTTCAAGACGCCAGGAATCATCGCAGCCGGCAGCGCAGTATGTATCGAGGTCGGGCTGTCCCTCACGATCGCCACCGGTGCGTCGGGCGCAAACTGAAGCAGGTAGCTCGTGAGTTCCGACGAAAAGACGGGCTCAGCAACGCCTAGGCCGAGGGTTCCACCGAGGTATTGCGAGAAAGACGTCATGGCAGTGGCTTGGCCTATGAGCCGAGGGACACTGCGGAACTCGACCTGGACGGCGAGGAGCGCGTTCTGCATGCCCATGCCGATGCCGACGCCCGCAAGGATCTGGAAGCCGGTGATTTGGGCGGAGGAGGTGCCTGGGTTGATGGTGTATAGGAGACCAGAGCCGATGGCGAGGAAAATGGGGGCGACGAGGACGAAGGGCCAGCTGAAAGGAAGTTTGTGTGAGAACAATATTAATATAGAGATAAGTGTCAAGACGTACTAATAGCCGATCTTGCTGACAATCTGACCGGACAGCAGGACGGTAAGGACAAAACCGAGCATGAATGGGAGGAGGTCGATGCCCGACTTGGTTGCGCTGCGGCCCTGCACGGCCTGGTAGAAGATGGGGATGTAGTACGAAATGAGGAGGAGCGAGAACCGTGCTACAAAAGAGTATACGAGTATGGCCCATCTAAAGAGTGCTTGGGATTAACTTCTTGGTCCTCACCGACGGGAAGAACACTTACATCGAGCGTGACTTGAAAATAGCGGTTGGGGTCATGGCCTTGTCGCCAACGTGAATTTCCCAAGCGATGTACGCCACAGCGAGTACAACGCTGAATACAAAGCACTACTAGATATGGTGAATTTTGTTGGGACATGAGGGGCCAGACGGGCAGACTCACAATGATGACCGCCTTGTCATTCCAAGGCTTGGTGTTCCCGCCCCACTGGAGCGCAAGAACCACACATGTAACAGCAGCGGCAATGAGAGTCGCGCCAACGAAGTCGAGGCGGAGAGCCTCCTGAAACATCTCCCGCGTGGAGCGCATGCTGGGTTGTCCGAGAGCGGGTGCCGCTTTCAGGAGGAACACCACTCCACAAATGGAAACGCCGCCGAATGGGAGATTCAAATAGAAACACCTAGAACACATTGTCAACTTCCGCACTCGGAGAAAGATGGAAGAGCTTCGAGTACCATCTCTTTGTCGCGGAAAAAAGTGCGTCAGAGCTCGATGAAGAAGGGAAACAAAATAAACATACCCAGGTGGCATGATCCGTGAACGCGCCCCCGATGAGCGGCCCTATTACAGACGCGAACGCAAAAACCGCGCCAAAGAAGCCATACAATCGTGCACGATCCTGAAGGCGAGTGACCTGGGTCACGACTTGCACCACACCGACGTCTGAATTGGTAGTATCAAAAAGAACTCCAAGTCTACGTTTACGACGCACATATTCCTGCAGCGCCTACGCCTGAGATCACCCGTCCCGCAATAAGCTGGCCAATGCTCTGGGTCACCCCGCAGACCAAGCTGCCAATCTCAAAAAGGACGATGGCGAATATCAGAACGAACTTTGCCGGGAATATTCGGAGGACTTGGCCGTAGAAGAGGAGAAACACGGTCTGAGCGAGGACGAACGAGGTCGCAACCCATCCTTGCAGAGAAAACGAGTTGAAGTCCTATGGAAAAAAATACATAAGTATTTCATTCACGAGTAATGCGGACAGGCGCACCGAGGCTATGCGAGGTAATGCTGTAGCCAAGATCGTCTGGTCCAATGCGATGAGCAGCCAAGACAGCATCCTTCGGGGCGAAGTAAGAAGAAATTAAAGCAGCACTCGCAGAGCGTACAAGGCGATGAAGACAATTGTTAGCCTTCCACCGGTCAAAATCGTGTCTGGAACTGCGGATATAATTTTCGCATCTCCATCAGAAGAGCCGTTTGCTTGCTCTTGAGTGGACATGAAAGGGACGGAGTTTATTGCGAGACAAACAACTTGGAAAACGAACCTCCGCTTTTATTATTGGCGCTGCGGTGAACGGCATGTAAGCCGCGAGAAAAACCCGTTTATAGGAACGGTTAAACTCCTGTGAAAAACGGTTAAACGGAGTTGCTTAATGGGGAATCGATTGCATGGGCTATATTCTCTTTTTTTTTCAGCCTGAAGTTGCAAGGCTCAGACTGCAGCTGCCAGAATGGCAATGGGATGTGGCACCTAAAGCTGAATAAAGATGAAAAAAATGAGGATGCCAATATGTATACAAAGACAGGAAACACTTACGTTCCCCAGGAGCCGTCGCGACCCACAGCCGAAATCACACCTGCATATACGGGAAGAATCGGATAATCGATTCGGATTCTACGTATTTTAATCTAGTATGCAGTCAAATGGATCGCCACAGGCCATCGGACTGCGAGTCGTACAGTACAGCGCTAGCACCCTACCGACTCTACCTCTGCTTCTGCGCATAGCACCAAAATCGATATTGATCGTCCAAGTCGAGCTACCACCACCGTCGTCGCCCCACAAAATCCAAGGCGCCTCATCGGCCGGCTTGCCTGGTATTGATACATGTCTGCCGGGGCGCGCTGTCTGGCACAGACGGATGGGCGATGAGCCGAAGACTGTCGTAGCAGAGAGGGTGCTTACGGGCACGGAGAGCTCAGAAGGGCCGCAGAAAGGGAGGAACCTTAGAAGGGGCACCAAGGAGGAGCACGAGGTGTGTCCCACTCCGCTCGCACAGACCAACAGGCCGACGCTGGACGTGGAGGCGTCGTGGAGGGAAAGAGAGCGTGCGGGGTATGTAGAGCTCGAGAAGGGCGCAAAAGAGAAGGACGAACACGCAGCGAAGGGGAAGGGGGGGGGGGTGAGGACGACATGCACAGCAACAACGGAAACACGCAGCCGCAGCCCGTCGCACTACTGAGCTGGGGTTTGGCTGGCCGGCATCCACGCATCGAGCGTTTTAAGACTCTTGACGCCGTGGCTCGTGCACCCTCCCATCCCTCGCACCGTCTCCTCCGACTTCGTCCGTGCGGGTAGACAGTTCCCGGTGCCATGACACGCACGGCCGAGCACCTCGAGCTTTCGCTAGCCTTGGATTTGTGACGTGACGGGATGAGCGGAGGTAGTGGTCAGAGTAGAGGCAGGTCTGAGTGCGGTCCGATGGAGCCCATGAGCTGGTGGCATGGGAGGCTCGTCTCAGCGGCGCCATAGTCGACTGCGCTTTGTCCGCCTGCCTGCGGTACACGTGTCTCTGTCATGGGGAACTGCTCGCAGAGGGGCGACGGGCGAAGCTGGCGCGTGCGGGGAGGAGAGGGCGGGGCGCTGCGGTGAACGAGAATGGGATGCAGAACGGAGGGGAGAGCGTAGAAGGGGGACGTGCAGTCGCGATCCGTCCCCGTCACGGCAGGCGCACTGAAACTCAGTCCTCGCTGTGTAGGCCGCGGCAGTCGACCACGCTACCATCAGACGTCGCCTTCATATCTATCTGCGCGCAGCAGAACCGCACTCGGAGCTGCCTCTGCTGTCCTCTCCGAGTCTCGCCACGCCAACGAATGCATCACGGAGCCGGGCGGAGGTACATAGACGAAGACGAAGCCGAAGACGAGGGGTATGATCGAGGAAGGGAGGGGTGTGCACGACGCAACGAGCCGAGCCAATAGCACACCCAGTGCGTATCGACTGGTGCTGGTGCCGGAGCCGTACGGGGAGGAGGTCAGGTCACCACGGCGGTGTGTGCGCGACGACGACGTAGTGCCGCCGACGTATAGGGACGATATGAGGGGGAAGCGCGTCGAGCGTAGGAAGTACGAGAGAGAGAAAGGACGGTGGATCCGCGCGCCCGGACGCTCAAGGGACCACCAAAGCTCGAGACGTCGTGTCGCGTATGCGAGGTGCAGGGGATAGAGCGAGGAGCAGATGTAGATAAGCGGTGCACGACGCCGGCCGGACATCGTATCGCATCGCGTTCCATGAGCGGCATGCGTTGGGCACGGGGCGCAGATCGCTGAGTTGGAGGTCGTGCTGGAGAAGATAAGCGTGGAAGCATGATATCGGGCACCCCAGCCTGCATTTGCGGTCCCCCACACCCACCCGCACAGCCAGAACGAGAACGAAGGTGGGAGATCGCACGACGCAGGTGCATGCGCCTCTGCTTCAGGAGCGAACCGGTCAGGGGGAGGGGCCGCGCATGTAAAGAGCAGGATATAGAGACGGCATGAAAGTCGAGGCAGATCCGTCGCGCCTCCCCGAGGCAGCCATCATGACGCGACACTCTCCGCGTACGGGTCGTATACCCGCCCCACCCTCATCTCATCTCGCTCTCACGGCCAGTTTCACATCGTCACGATGCACGCACTCGGCCGCAGCGCACTTGAACGGGCAGCAGTGCTCATCCTTCTCTTCCGCACGTCCATCCACATTCGCATTCGCATCCATATACCCTGCTATCTGCGCGTCCCCGTCCGTCTGCGCGTCCTGGGAGATCGCGTCCGGGGATTGCACGAGCTGCACATGCGCCTGCACCATACCGCGGGAGGGCGAGCCTGAGGGTACGGGCGCGGGAACCGAGTGCCCCGTGTCCGCAGTAGTGCTGAGCGGGGTGGAGACACGGTGCGGTCTCGGCGGGCCCTCCCCCTTCCCTCCATCCCCCTCGGCCCGACGAATGAATTCGAGAGAAAGCTCGGAGAGCAGGTCTTCGTCTGCGTGTGCGTTTGCGCTTGAGGATGAGGGGAACGGTAGCGAGAAAGACGACCGAGAGGAGTGCCCGGTGTGGGCTGTGGTGCTTAAGGGAATTGAGTCGTGGCGGGGAGGGGACACGGGAACGCGTAGGTCTACGGATGAGTGCCCTGTGTGCGCCGTGATGCTGAACGGAACAGAGTCGGGTCGGGGAGCAGACCCAGAGGTGTTTGGTGCGTCTACAGGCAGGTCGGTAGATGATCGTCTCGTGTGTGCAGTCGTGGAGTCCCGGTGGGGTGCCGGAGGAAGGGATTCAATAGGCACAGAGACACCTGGGTCTGCAGAGATAAGATCGAAAGAAGAGTGTCCTGTGTGCGCTGTCGTGCTAAAGGGAAGGGAGTCGTGGTGAGGAGGGGACTCCGGAACGCGTAGATCTATGGATGAGTGCCCTGTCTGTGCCGCGATGCTGAGCGGAACAGAGTCGTCTCGGGGATCAGACTCAGAGGTCTTTGGTGCGCCTGCGAGTTGGCCGGTAGACGAATGTCCTCTCTGTGCGGTCGTCGAGTCGCGGTGTGGTGCCGGAGGAGGGGATTCGGGAACAGAGATAGGCGCAGAGTCACCTGGATCCGCAGAGCTGAGGTCGACGGCAGAGTGTCCTGCGTGCGCTGTCGTGCTGAAGGGCATGGAGTGGCGGTGCGGGGTGGGCTCTAAATCAAGTACAGAGGAGATGCATGAGCGCGTCACTGCGGGTGAATCGTGGCAAACGCACCGTGGCCGACATCGTCCGGGGCGTTTTCTGACCCTGAAACCACCGAAGGATCGACGGGGGTGCGTGTAACGTGGGCCGCCAAAATGTCATGCATATCGTCGGCCCACTTGCTCGCTGGGGTTTGTGGGAGTGCACCAGAGGAGATCTTGGGAACCAAATCCGGTGGCGAGTGCGTAGTCGACATTCTTGATCGTGTCGGTCGAAATGCTTCGGGAATTGTCGTGTCGGACCAGCGTCAAGTCCAAGCCGCTCATCCACATCCCGAGGGAAAAACTGAGCTCTATATGGTCGTGGAGTGGAGAACATGACGTTGGTGCAGACACGGAGATTACATTTATTGAGTCCGGCTGTTCTCGTCGGAGCTGAGTACTGCAGCTAAGGGATGGCGTGTAGAGTGCAGTTGCTTTAAGCCATTGTCTTCGTTTTCTGTCTCTCCCGAATAGAAGGGAAAGACGATAGTACAAGGAAAATTATCCTCGACGCTGCGACGTAGAGAAAGAAGTTGGCGCTAAATTCGCCACCTGGAGGTCGGTATAACTGCATGATTTCTGCTGATAACCCACCGAAATGCAGTACTAGTGGTCACTGTCAGTGAGGACAATCGACGCCGAAAATGAACCGCGATGACGGCCCGGGAGAAGTCCTATAGCCAAAGAATAGACCACACCGGGGATTGCCGTGATTCAATCGCAACTTGATTACTGTACAACGACCATGATTCGATTGAGATACCAATTCGATATCGATACCCATCCTCGGCGCCCATCTTCTGGAAGAAGATCAGAAGATCCCAACTGCCAGGAGGTGAGAACTTCTTGAGCGCCGATTAATAATAAATAGCTGCGCGTTCGATCCTTGTGAGAAATGCGCCTTGCGTCTCGTCCACTATGACTCCAGACCTCGCAACGGTTTTATACGACCAGTACGTCCGAATCTCGAACGCTTCCCGGCTAATTATCGTCAAGACGCGTCGATGGCTATTTGCACTTGACTGGGACCGGTGAGTCGGAACCGTTCGGCGTTCCGGCCCTATTGCGTGTCTGAAACTAGGATACGCAGTCCTGCTGGTGTATGATCACCTTTTGACCTTCGACTCCGAGGTCCGGTACATTTGGGCGCCAGGGAAAATCAGGGCTGTCGCCTGGTACTTTCTTGTCCGGTATTTCGCTCTATGCGCCAACCTGGCCATGTTCCCGCTTGCCTTCGGAAATTTTTCGACGAAGGTACTACTTATGCCTTTGCTATGAAACGTGGCAAGTGGGTTGATTCTGTTTAGACGTAAATTTTCACATTCCAATGAGATTCATCCAAAACCTGAATCACTACGCAGCTGTGTGGGCCTGTACGCTGCAGCCGATTTTTCAATCCTATTAGAAGTGGTATTGGTTGAGAGTACGTATGACTTCTTCCCTACCCGTGCTCCTTCTGGGTATTCACGTCTTTCGCAGTAACTCTTAGCCTCAGAGTGCTAGCAATTTATTCAGTAGCAAGGCGGGGAAAATATTTCGTCGCAGCTGTGGCAATAATTGTGATTTCGCTCGGTGCTGTGAGCGCTCCCGCCTGTTCTCCCGCTCGCGTTTTCTCACGTCGTCGACCAGTGGACAGTCAAGGATGTTTCCCCTGTTCTGGCGTCCCCGGGTTGCTACAGTGCGACCCCCACTCACAGACAGCTTCGTCTGTCCATCCCAATTTTATTAGTCTCGCTAAGCTTACGGTGTCTACAGAAATTGCGGGTCTCTGGGAAGCAATGTAAGCTCATTTCTGTAGTGCATTTACTTATCCACTCAGTCCAAAGTTTCCGGTCACAGGTTCGCGACGGACGTTGTATTTCTCGGACTGACCTTGTACCGGGGCCGCGCCCAGTCTCGCCTCCTCGGTGAAGGACTTCCACCGGGTTCCTTATGGCATGTTATCGTCCGCGACGGTGTGTCTTTATCAACGGTGTCCCTCGAACTTCATAACCTTTCGATCCCAAGGGGTCATATATTATTTGTGGGGTGCTCACTTCGTTCTCGATATTCCCTAACCACCCGCCCCTCGTTAGTATCATCTGTATTGCGAATCTGACCAACATAATCATCTACTATTCAGTAAGCCTTCGAAGCGTCGCACCATTTCGCATGCATACTTATTCCCCCGTAGATCGACGACGTCCGTACCGGTTTACATCGCTTCACCCGAGCTAATTCCACATCCAGAGCAACATAAACGCCGGACTTTCTTCATTCACGGCAGCGTAACTATCGACCGCCCTTCATCTCCGATTTTAGGACTCATTCAGTGTGACGCAGGCTTTCGATGACCGCCGCGTGCCGACTTATGCTGAACCTTCGCGAGGTTGCGTCCAAGGATGACTTGACTTCTACAGTGTCGGGCAGCCTGCATTTTGCGGACGGAACGGTACCCATCGACACGACGGAAGCAAGACATTCAACTGTCGTGTGATACTTAGTAAGTGGGCTATGTATTGGTTGAAGTTTTGTTTCGAGTCTTTTGAATCCATAGGTTCAGCCGCTGAACAAAACTTGGAGATAGTGTGTTCGACAATTCGACACAACAACAGCTGCCACAAAAGAGAACGAGTTGCCTTACTCGACGGGAACTTTTCCTGCTGCAATCTCATGCATTCATCTGCGGCAAGCCAGTACACGCGTCCGATTTATGTAAACTAGTACTGTACTATTTCGACCAAGTATTCACGGCTTGTGACCTGTGACCCAAGTATTCATTTGTGAAGTATTCAAATTGCCTTTTTGGGCGATTTTTCGGCATTTTCCGCATCAAAAATGGCCAATTTGGGCCGAAATTGATGAAAACCTCGATCCAAAATCTCGGTGACCTGTGACATTTCTCAAAAGTATTCAATTCATGGGTCCCTGTGACCTGTGACTGAATACTTGGTCGAAATAGTACAGTATCTTCAAATGGAAAAAAAAATCAAGATGAGTGCATGCGGTACGGCCTCGTCTCTACAGTGTTGAATCGGGCTTCCGTGCATGAGTCTTCTTGGCAGAATTCACACGATTCAACTTTTTATACTGTAGAGTTTCGCTCAATTCGAAGTCACGCGTCACACCCACTTTTTTTTTATTGCGGAAATAATTTTTTCTCAATTTGTGGGATTTCTTTTGGATTTTAATTGTATCAAAAATCCCGTGTTCGATTCGAATTGATCGAAACTGTACAGTAGTCGGCGGAAAATGATCGGAAGTTCCTGAGCGATCTTGATCGTCCCTTCTTGTCATCTGCCACAATGTCTTCCGACGCCTCTGGATGCTCTCTCAGAGTCTGGATCACTGGATGCATCTTCATCGTCTCTTCCAATTCTGCCTTCGTTCTCGCTCAAGTCCTCCTCCCCGGAGGTGACGTATCGTGCGCTTGTAGTTGAGTAAGTATACTCGTCCTGTCAGTCCTCTTTTGTTCTCATTCATTATTTGGCTTTATGGCTTTAGATACAACAATGTGAGCGCCTCGGCCAGCCTATGGCCGCTATAAATCCCTACTATTCCCGATCATCAAGCAAGAAGAACGATTTTGCGTATGTCGTGGGCCAGTGGCGTTCGAGCGGTGAATACGCGGCGCGCTAATCTCACCCAGTCTCCTCCTTCAACAACGTGTCTAAGTCCTCCTTCAGAGCACCCGTTCGTTGTTTGCGAAGTATTGAAAGTGCGCCGCACCCAAGCTTTCAACGTACGTCTTGCACAGTATTCTATATTGCGAGATAGAATTCTTACGTTCCCCAGGCTGTCGTACTAATTGATAGCTGACAGATGTCAACCACGGAAGGTCAAAGGCGTCATATAGAAACCGACCCTCTCTATCCGCCTTTTGACCTCTTCACCAAACTACCTCGGGGTCAGCTTGCGTCGACTCGAATCCCTCGCCCTACGTTCGTCGCATGGCCACTTTCAAGTTTCACGCAAACCGGTTGTCTTTGGACAAACTGAGGAGAAGAACCTCATTGGTATGGATATCGGCTGCCGTTGTAATCAGCCTCTGCATCTTCGTATCGGCCATTTGGATGTCGCCACTAGCAACATATATTTGGGTCCGCCGACCCCCAATGCCGGCGCAATTAGCGGTGTTGTCCCCGGAGGAAGCCCGACCAGTTTCACCAAAGCGGGCGTACCTTCGTGCAGGGGGCATATCAACGGAAGGACTCGGAGTATGTGGTGGTCACCTAGTACTGTTCAGCGTGAATTCGTCTACTGATTTTCTCTCTCATTTGTGGTCAGTCAACTCTGCATCACTTCAAACAGAGCATCGTTCTTTCCGGTGCACTCGACTCGTCGCTCATCTTTTCGTGGGAGGTAATCTACGATGCCAAGTTCGAAATCGACGTCTATTCCACGTCGCGGATTTGGAATGGGGAGGAAAGCCCTATCGGGAGCAGGGCGCCGTCTCTTGCCATAGACGCGCGAAAGATCTGCAGGATAATTGACCACCTCCGCAGCGAAGACAGAGCCGATCTCGTGCGGGGATTATGCTCCGGGGATGAGTGGGCGTCTAATGAGATGGAGAGGATCAAACTTGCCATGCAGGACTGCACTAGCATCGTGGATACCGAATATAGTGAAGTGAATTCGCGCTTTTGAGGATGTCCTTCGCACACTGAAACATCATGCTGCAGCATACTCAAGACCTCAATGGGTGCATAATGAGCTGGGTTCGCGACCGACTGGCACCTGATTCACATTTTCTGCCCTCTACTTTATCCCTGCCGCTGAACCGGCCTATCACCGTTGGCGTGCATATTCGCTGGGGCGACACGAGGAGCGACTTCAAAGAGTTGGGCGGCAGCCGCCTTTATGGCTCGATGGCATTGCCCAACGTTGTCCGCGTTCTTAAGGACATACGCGAACGACTCGGTCAGCACGGCGTCAAGCTCACCGTCCTAATGCAATTGCAGGACCCTGAAGTGCTTTCGATCTTGGACGAGACGCAGCTTGAGTATACGGTCGTCGACTCGGGAGACACGGTGGGCGACCTGTATAAGCTGAGCAACAACGACATTTTACTCGTTGGAGAGTCGTCGTATGGCGTGCTGGCGCATCTCATCGCACCCCCTGGCTTGACGATCGTAGAAATGCAAAACAATTAGTAAGTCCTTGGCTTTTCCGGCTCGTATTATTTACGCTCGAGATCGTCAGCGGAAAATATACCAACACAACCGGGTTCGGCAGAAAGCTTGTAGAGTTGGATGACTACACGCCTGACGATTTACTGCTTGCCATAGGAAATGTGGAGAATGAGCGGACCGTTGGTGTCTCGTAATTCATTGATTTATCAGGATTCAATGATTATGAATAGGGATGGATAGACTAGCTGCTTAGCATGTGCTTCAGATGTATTTCATGTAATGTTTTCACTTGCTTGAAGCACTTTCGGAGTGTGCGTGCAGAGCCTCCGGGAGTCCGGCGCTTCAAATGTGCTTCGCAATTTAGGTGCTTTTCACGCTTTGATAATTCATCAGGTGCTTTGCTAGTATGTACTTGGAGTAACCTACTGTATAACGGTCTGAAATGTATTTATCACACTCATTACTCTTTGCCCAAATGTTTTATGTCTTTGGTGCCAGTGATCTTGTTGTGGTGTCTTTGGTCCTTGCTGAATGGACGCGTCGGCCGCGTGACTGAAACATTGGCCACGTGATAGCTTTTGTCATGAACTCCTCCGCTCCCGGCGCTCCGTCCTTCAAGGGCTCCTCAGGGACTCCTTGTCCCACCTTGTCCTGCTCTCAAGTAGCCAATCTTTATCTGACAGGTTAGCCGAATCAAAGCATACAGCCACAGCGGCATTAGGGTCCGCCGACAATTCCACTTTGAGGAAAATAATTAATTGTCAGTCAGAATGTCAGGCTGACTGTCAGTACCGACAGATAACAGATAACAATTGCCTATTTAGGAAGTCAGCTATCCAACGAGCTACCAGTCCCAGTCGGCTGCCCGCGATGCTGCTACGGGTTGGGCCAGCACACTTGCACTCTCGTTCTCGCCATTTGTGACCGACAGTGAGCGCTAGTAAGCCCTTGAGTCCGGGCATCCTTCCACGTGACCACAGACAAGTCGTCGAATCTGGTTGTCTTCTTGTGGTGTTTTTATTATGTACATGTCTCCGCCGTGCTACCTAGCCCGGAGAGTCTCAGATAATTTTCAATCCCTTTGTTACCTTGTTCGTGCATTTTTTTTTCCAATTTCCAAAAATTTGACAGGCAACTGAAGGCATCAGTCCTGCAACTGTGCACGTCTAGTGGTATTCAAAATTGTTCCATTTGATTTGTGAGTGATATCCACCTCAAACAACTTCACCTCCACTCCGCTTCGCTCAGAAAGACGGTTGGTACAGGTAGGAATTGTCAGGATTGTCATGCGAGATTTTGCCAAAAAATTAAATAATTGATTGTCAGTCACTGACTGACAGTTATCTGTTAGTCAGCTGACAATTAAATTGTCATGTCAGCGAACCCTAAGCGGCATCCGACTGATGATAGCCTTCCAGACTCTAGTGACGAGCAATTTCCGGCCTGAATTCCACAGTCTAATTTCATTGATTCTTTCCAGCAAATGCAATGTGTCATCGGCAAATCGGCGAGCTTCAAATTTCCCTCGTCGTGACCTGGATTGCCTCGCATTCCCTTCAAATCCATCGGCCATGCTGGGTTCCTGGGCCCCGTGGCGCGTTCGTCCTTGATTCCCTCTCATGACAGTGGATGTGGTCGCCATCGCGAAAGCCGACGTGAAAGCTCCCGCTACACCGCCAATTGTTTGCCAGTCAAATATGAGGTGGAAAGTTCGGCTGCTTCTCAGTCATTGTTCCATGTTTTCCCGATATGGTAAGCATGTCGGTCACATGTGAACAATGAGATTGATACCCAGCTGTCTTCACGCTGGCTTTCGGCCCACGATCAGCTGCCCTTTCGGTGCTCTGACATTCCAATGCTCACATAGTGTACCCGTCTTTTTTGAGCCGACAAACAGCAGTTATAGTACGCGCTTGCCAACTGACTCGTTCGATGACGTCGACCTGTATCGAAGCTGTGTAAAAGCTGACATCGGCTATCACTGCCAAACGTGTCGTCTCCCAATCGTCGGCGATTCGTCGCTGCCTCTTCCTCTTCAGCCCTCACTCACTCTCGCGGTGTGCAACTCATTCACGATAGCAGCAACACTTCACTAGGCAACACTGGGTTACATTCAGCTAACATAGTCTTCAAATCTACGGGGAGGCCGACGATTCCTCTGCGGTCGGCGAGATCCTTCTGCGACTTCTCCCACATTTCCATTGTAATCTGAGTCCAAATCCGAATCTCCCTGCGGGTGCTCTCCATTCTCGGAGTGAGAACTTTCCGAGCCGGAATCGCTGGATGTGTCTGTGGAATCTTCATCGGGGTCGATGAAACGCTGACTGCGGGGCTATATGTGAAATATGCGCTTTACAGAACTGGAATATCCAAGTCCTCTATGCAACACACAACACTAACAACACACTGCAATCTTCGTGCGGGTTCGGGGTTCTAATCCAGTATAGATTATGGCAATTTGGACTTAGTTCTTGTGTGAGCGAAGTGTGATTTCAACTCTGCAAGACTGAAGTTCGACTATCAAGGCTTGTACTAGACGCAGAAGCGACTAGAAAGACAAGAAAGTGGTTTTTATAACAATATGGTAGTTGTTTGAGGGTTTTGGAGAAATACTCCACAAGAGCGACTTAGTTTCAAGTCCAAGTTCCGTGCAAATGTTATTCGCGAATAGTCTTGTACGTTCAAGACAGTTGCCAACAAGTCCGTTGTTATCAAATCCGTGTTCTCGCGTTCGTTCTCGTGTCCTTATATCACAATATCTCGCGCGCAAACTGATATGATCCAACAAAACCAATATATTGCAGAAACCCAAACGAAACTTTAATAGCTTCTAATGGTTCTCCGAGTGTCTCCCAAGAACTATCAGATTAGGCGCTAAGCACTAGGTGCTTGAACGTCCAACGAGACGGGGTGAGATTCACTGCCTAAACCAGAATATTACATTGCCTTTTATACACTTCAAGAACCCAAACACGGATACAAACAAAATAGAAACAAACTCTGAGATGGGGATGGCTCGCTGACTAGCTAAGGCTAGTCGGCGTTATTGAGCTATAATTAGCGATTTCTGGGTCAGTCAGCCGGAATTAAAGATGAATGGAGTATAGATATGGGTATCTGTGGACCAAAGTCCTAATTTGGCCTTAAAGCCGTGGTCAGACGACCAAGTTGGCTCAGTAAGCCCGGAGTAATCAATTCCTCATAGGAACTGAACGGCGCGCAGCTCAGCCTTGGTAGAATTACCAAGATAGAGCCCCACCTCAACGGTCAGTTGACCCTTGACTTATCAGGTATTATCCCCGCTAAGTTATACTCCTTTGTATAACCGCTTTGGGATTCCGCGGATTGCCGCTTGACGGCCCGCGAGTACTGGCTCATGCCTAGGTACCAATGGATAGTTCAATATTGCTCCTAGATGGATTCCCCTCGTAGATATCCTTAATCAGGGACGTGAAGTTACTCCAATCCGTTTCCAGGATGGTTGAGCACTTATTCGCGGATACTCCCTTCGGCCTCGTTTGGCTCCGCGACTTTACCAGAAGCATTACACAACCTTATCCTAGTGGTCCGTGATACGTTGTACCCCTTTAACTGACTGCCCGGATATGACATCAGCCCTTAGTGAAGATGGTATCTTAAGCGCCCTGGGCGCTTATAATTATAGTAGCGCTAGCAAAATTGGAAAATTGCTAGGCTGGCCCAATGCCAGGCTCATCATCTCCCCTTTTCATAAATCTTGAGTGTCCCCACTCAATAGTGATTATTTTCTAGTTGCCAAGACTTGTGATCAACTATCAAGTCATCAATAGAACACCATCAGCCCCACTCGGCCTAATGAGTCCGGGATCCACGCGTTTTGATTGACAGGATGTGTCAACCTTGGATTTTGAACAAGTTCAACTCGAACTTGTGTTTTTACGCGTCTACCCTTCATTTCCTCGCGTTTTATTTATAGACTACGCGCCGCCCCCCGTTCCTTGCTTGTATAAGCAATTCTGGAAACGTACATCGTCTATTCGCGGAACGAAGCGAATTTTATATGTTTTATTCTGCCAAAATTTCCACAGACGCTTAGTCCGTTAGAAAACTTCGTTTCCTGGCTGCCAGGTACGGGCGCTTGCGCACAAGCTCTTGACAAACATATGTAATCACATCAATTTTTCTTCTTCTCTCCCGCTATGTCCACGTCGCCCACACAGCACTTCCGCGACTTCCGCCAGTGTTCCTCCGGCCTTTTCGGCGCCGACTTGTTCTTTGTCGACCCCGAGGGCTTCGACTTCGATTCCGCGCCGCCGTATAGGCTGAATGTCGCGGACGTTCAGTGGCCACCATCCCGCCCCTTCTTCACTGTTATACAGGAAGAACGCGCGACTGGCGATTACCAGATGTCGGAGGACGAGAGGAAGTCCATCTACTTCCTTCGTCACCCCTCCATCATCCGGATCCTGCCTTTCTTGCGTCGCCCTCGCCGTTTCCAACGCCTCTCGCGCGAATACGTGGTCGATCTCCTCGACCGCGCGGTTCCCATTTTCGTAAGTCGAGCTCTTGCTCCTTCTCTTACTCGTACCGATAGCAATACTTCAGCGTACTTTCGTGCGCGCGTATCCCCATCTGCCCCACACACCGCTCCAAGAGGGACTTATCCGCGCGCTCGTTTTATTCGTCCAACAGGCGATCAATCGTTTCCCCGAGCACGTCTCCGAGCACTAGCGGGTCATTTTCATGGACCAATCGCACGATTATTGGACTGAGGTGCGTGTTTTTTTTTTTTTTTTTTTTTCTTTCTCTCGCTCCTCTTTTATTAAGTCCATTGTCGCTAGTGTCCGCGAATGCCTCCCTTCTTCCGTTTCCCGTGGACAGTGGAGTTCAGCGCAGCGCACCCGTTGGTGCCGTTCCAACTCCACGAGCCTGACCACAACACTTTGGTTCGAATCCGTTCGCCAGCGCTGGTCTGCCTCCTCGAGGTTTTGGCCTCAGCACCTCGTTCTCTAGCGCCCGCGGACGTGGATTCTGCCGCTCAGGCGCTTAACCACGGAGTGCCTGCTCTGGTGAGTCTCCAGTTCCCGCGAATGCTAATTCTCGTGCTAACTGCTATCTTCTAGCTTCAACTCGCACGGGAACTTCGTTCTGGGACCTTATCTCCAGACTTCGCCCATGGAATTTTCAATTCCACGCGTAGTCTGATTCAGCTCGTCCCCGAGGGTAGGCGCAATCGCGCCTGGGTGCTTTCTTTACCTCCTTACAACGAGGTCTTCGTAAGCTCCCTTTTTACATTGTTTATTTCTGTTCCTGACTCTCATTTTCAGGGTCGCAGCATCTTTCCGCGGGACTTTGTTTTCCCAGACGGCGCCCATGAGAACCGGAACCGCACTCCCTTTCCGCTTTGGAGTTCGGCCGCGCCACTGGGCCTAACCGATCCCTTTCTGGAATACTGGAGTCTACGCCAAACGGAGTTCCCATCGCCTGAGAGTCCCCCAGTACTCTCTCCGGTTCCCCGCATCACCCCTCCTTCCCGTTCTGAGGGTGTTTCTCCGGTCTACGTCCCAGCCTCGCCCATTTCCTCGCCGCCCTTCGGTCTTTCGCCTGTCTCTCCCAGCACCATGGAGACTTCGGCGCTTTTCCGCGACGACACACTCACGGACGACCAGCGACTGGACGTGCTCCGTTCGCGTGTTGCTTCGCGCACTCCCGGTCCTTCCGCGGATGCAGGTGGCGAGTCCACCTTGCCTTCGCAGACCTTGGAGGAGTCGCGTGAAGACGTGTCTATGCCTCCTGTGGAGAGCACGCTGCCTGCCACTCAGGCTTTTCCTTCGCCGCCTCGTTCTTCCGCGGCGTTCCAGAGGATCGCGAGTTTCCGCGACGCCAACGTATGTTGAATTTATTTTTCAATACTCAACAGCTGACTTTCCGCGATTAGAATCCCCTGGCCAACTTCGTGGCTTACGGGCCGGTGATGAGCCTGGCATTGGGCCAGCCTAGCAATTTTCCAATTTTGCTAGCGCTACTATAATTATAAGCGCCCAGGGCGCTTAACATACCATCTTCACTGAGGGCTGATGTCATATCCGGGCAGTCAGTTAAAGGGGTACAACGTATCGCGGACCACTAGGATAAGGTTGTGTAACGCTTCTGGTAAAGTCGCGGAGCCAAACGAGGCCGAAAGGAGTATCCGCGAATAAGTGCTCAACCATCCTGGAAACGGATTGGAGTAACTTCACGTCCCTGATTAAGGATATCTACGAGGGGAATCCATCTAGGAGCAATATTGAACTATCCATTGGTACCTAGGCATGAGCCAGTACTCGCGGGCCGTCAGGCGGCAATTCGCGGAATCCCAAAGCGGTTGTACAAAGGAGTATAACTTAGCGGGGATAATACCTGATAGTCAGGGGGTCAACTGACCATTGAGGTGGGGCTCTATCTTGGTAATTCTACCAAGGCTGAGCTGCGAGCCAATCAGTTCCTATGAGGAATTGATTACTCCGGGCTTACTGAGCCAACTTGGTCGTCTGACCACGGCTTTAAGGCCAAATTAGGACTTTGGTCCACAGATACCCATATCTATACTCCATTCATCTTTAAATCCGGCTGACTGACCCAGAAATCGCTAATTATAGCTCAATAACGCCGACTAGCCTTAGCTAGTCAGCGAGCTATCCCCATCTCAGAGTTTGTTTCTATTTTGTTTGTATCCGCGTTTGGGTTCTTGAAGTGTATAAAAGGCAATGTAATATTCTAGTTTAGACAGTGAATCTCACCCCGTCTCGTTGGACGTTCAAGCACCTAGTGCTTAGCGCCTAATCTGATAGTTCTTGGGAGACACTCGGAGAACCATTAGAAGCTATTAAAGTTTCGTTTGGGTTTCTTGCAATATATTGGTTTTGTTGGATCATATCAGTTTGCGCGCGAGATATTGTGATATAAGGACACGAGAACGAACGCGAGAACACGGATTTGATAACAACGGACTTGTTGGCAACTGTCTTGAACGTACGAGACTATTCGCGAATAATATTTGCACGGAACTTGGACTTGAAACTAAGTCGCTCTTGTGGAGTATTTCTCCAAAAACCCTCAACAACTACCATATTGTTATAAAACCCACTTTCTTGTCTTTCTAGTCGCTTCCGCGTCTAGTACAAGCCTTGATAGTCGAACTTCAGTCTTGCAGAGTTGAAATCACACTTCGCTCACACAAGAACTAAGTCCAAATTGCCATAATCTATACTGGATTAGAACCCCGAACCCGCACGTAGATTGCAGTGTGTTGTTAGTGTTGTGTGTTGCATATAGGACTTGGATATTCCAGTTCTGTAAAGCGCATATTTCACATATAGCCCCGCAGTCAGCGTTCATCTGGAGCCCACCGCGAGGGGTTCATTTGGTCTTACTTCTTAAGAAGTAATTCTGCACAAGACAGTCAAGAGACTGTTAAATCTTGTTTCTGGACTACCAAGTCTTGAAATTCAAGAATTATACCTTGAGTCGGGTCTTGACTCAAGAAGGACTTAACCAGTCGTTCATCCACGATTAAGGTTTTACCTTAGTCAATATTTCTACGAGTGTAGAAATACCAGAGATCGCCGCGGACGGTGAACTCGAACCTGCAGTCCCTGGTTTTCCAAAGCCTACTCCACGTCGTTCTGGTCGTCATTCTACTCCGGTAGATATACCTCCTTTACCAAGTAGAAGAAAGAAACCCTCTGCAGCAGATCGTGCTAGATCTGAAGTACAATCTCAGACTCTATCTCGTTCAGCAGCTCATAGACGAGCACAAGCACTATCCGCGGATAGTCCTTTAGAACCTAGTCAATCAGGTTCTGCTTTGGATTCTGTGTTAGAGGAACCTAGAGTTCCCCTAGTATCTCAATCCAGTTCGCAAACCCTTTCGTCTCAACCAACGCAACCCGCGATGGATGACAACGAAAATCCCGCTCCTGCCAATAATGGGCAGCGAATTGCTAGTTTCAAAATTCCATATGTATGGGACGCGAATAGTCCAAAGTTCACCTCGGATAATTATGAGGACCTTATGACTTTCGTGGATCATGTTGGACAGATCTTGAAATTGGCCGGTATAGAAGATGATGCGCAAAAGAAAGAGCACTTCACTAGTTATCTCCCTACGAGGAAGAAAGATAGTTGGAGGAGCTTGCCATCCTATACGGAAGGTTCTTACGAGGACTTTCTAAAAGAAGTGTACCTTAGCTATCCAGAAATTAAGTCTGAGAAAGCGGGTACCATCGAAAATTTGAAGCGACTCTGTGCGCGGAATAAAGGAATAATGGTTACTGAAGAAGGACGGCTGAGACGATTTGGTGTTGAATTCCTCACGGAAGTCAACAAGCTAATGGCTGGTACTAAGGCCTTGCTCACGAATCAATTGGCTTGCGACTTCTATTATGAAGCGCTTGAGTCCTCCTTCACCGCGACACTTAAAATGTCGATCAATAGTGCCATCCTTATAAAAGCCCAAGTTCCTGGACTTTTAGCCGCAGCGGCAGCCGCAAACGCGGATGGTGCAGCGTCGCGAATAATGACGATGACCGAGCGGAGGATCCTGTTAAGATACAGGACCTCATAAAATTGGCAGAAACTCTGGCTAAGAGCCAAAAGAGTCCCGCCTCCACCTTAACAGGAAGTTCGTCGGCTAGAAGGCCTGACAGCTTCCCTTTGGTGAAAAGCGAGCCTCTAGAGGAAAAGTTTGAGGAAGTAAACGGAGCCATAGCTCAGTTGAGAGACCAGTACGCGATAAGCCAGAAGGCTAGCGAACTTCGTCACACTGACTTGTTGAAATCTCTTCAACAGTTGGCGAAGGACTCGGCTCCAACTTTGGTTCGCGATCCTCCTCCTCATTTCCAGAGTCGCTCCAATTTTGCGTACAACACGCCAGGCCAGAGTCGATGGCAAAGCTCTAATGAAAAAGGGGAGCGTCCAGAAAATAAAGGATGTTACTATTGCGAAGAGACGGACCATTTCTCGCGCGATTGCAAACACAAAGCCGAACATATTGATAAAGGCTTGTTAGCAATTGAGAATGGAAAGCACAAGCTTGGTGACGGAAATTATATTCCTGGAGGCCCTGGAACTCAGAAGCAGCGAGTCGACCAGTATTGGAAAAACAAGACGGTCAGCCAGAATTGGGTTGGTAATTCTTCCTATGAGTCTTATGACGAACAAGGGAGACCTCTTGATTTCGCGGATACGGCCATGGACGAGATTAGAACTCTGAAGGTTCAGCTAGCTCGAGCTAGACAAGCCAGTGTTCCAAATCAGATCCCACAGGTGGTTCAACCCACCTATATGACTCAAAATCAACCAATGGCGACGGTGCACCCAAGCATTGATTTAAATCAAACGCTGCACTCATTCTTGATGAGAGGTTTGAGATTGGGGGAACTACCCTCGACTCAAGAACAATTCACCACGACTAGGACTGGGCCTAAGACAGGCAACCAGTCGGCTCCAAATTTCTAGTTAGTCCAAGGATGGAGGTGCCGGCGAGAAAGTCTAAGGCAGCTAAACCTCCTGAGGGCCGTAAAGAAGCAAATACCAGTAATAACTGGAGGAGTAAAGAAGTCGAGGATGAAGAGAGCGAAAGGGAAGACGACGGAGCTGAAGAAAGTCCTGTTGAACCTTCCGCGAAAAGTCCTGAATTGCCGTACCGGGCAGTTCCACCGGTGGATACTAGATCCAAGGACTTGAGACTTGACCATATTGGAGGTATGGCCCTTTCTGAAGGGAAAGCCTACCAAGTAAAGGCACCAGTCCAGAAGGAAGGACTTGGACGGCGAATCGCGGATAAGGTCTTGGGGACAGAGGTCACCATGGGCATTCGTGAGCTAGCTGGAGTCTCCCCAGAAGTTAGAGAAGCTATCCGCAAGGATCTTACGAAAACGCGGAAACCTATGAGACAGGTTTCCTTCGTAGAGGACCAAGTACCCCTTCCGTTCGTCGAAGACGAGGAACTTAGGCTGGAGTATGACGCACTCAACATGGATGAGTTGCCTCGCGTCTCCTCAGTATTTGTTACAACCATTGGCGAAGAGGATATTCCTGAAGGATCGGTCGTAGTGAACGATCCTTACCTACAATATCTAGAAAGTCTGGCTCCGAATGAAATACCTAAACAGGTTTATTTGGAACCAAGGCAGATATATGTGGCAAGGGATTCCGCGAATCTTCGAGTTGTTTTTCCATCCGTGAACAAACAAGGCAAGATTGAGTCTGTAATGGACTCGGGTTCTCAGATAGTTTCGATGTCGCTGGAACAAGCAGCGCTGTCGAAATTACAGTGGGACCCTGATATTCAAATCATCATGCAGAGTGCGAACCGGACTTTGGAGAAATCAGTGGGCCTGGCTAAGAACGTCCCTTTCAAGTTTGGCGACATCACAGTCTACTTGCAAGTCCACATTATTCGTGGACCTGCGTATAAAGTACTGTTGGGACGGCCTTTCGAGATTTTGACGGAGTGCCAGATAAATAACAACCGAGATGACACGCAGACAATTACCTTGAAGGACCCTAACACGGGCAGACGCTGTTCCATGACTACTTTCCCTAGGGGAAGGGAAAGTGAGCAATCGCGGAAACCCCGGGCTGAGGTTGAAGTAGAGGAAATTCCAGAGGAGACTGCTGACCCAGAGACCCCTAAGCAGGGTTTTCGCCAAGCTTCGATGACTTAATGCTGTTGCAAGAACGAGGAGAGTTGGCTGTAAAACTTGGGTTCAATAAAGAGAACGAGATGGAGATCCAAGGGTATTACAAGCCCAAGGGAGAATCGTTCTTAGAGGATGAGGTGTTGACGGCCTATGT